>WNWK01025301.1:20000-28704 GCA_009830355.1 Cherax destructor | reverse complement strand
AAACCTCTTTCAAAATAGCTCAATTAATGGTTCCCCATTACTTTCCCCCTCCCCCAAAATTTACCTACTACTCCTCACAACATTTTCCACTTTGCATTAAGACCCCCAAACCCAAAATTCTCTCTCACTTGGTTAAAACTCCCCCCCTCCTCAACTTTTCCCCAAAAATCCCTCTCTCCTCTACACTTCTCTCTTCCCCGGGTCAAAAACACTTCTAAAACCCTTTTCACATCAACCTTTTTTTACTCCACTAACCCTTGAATTTATACTTTTATATTCCTTTTTTGCCATAACTGATTATTCAACTTTTGCCACTCCCTAGCTCTAACTCTTTTGAAACCCTGATCTAATCCATTTATTTCTCCCACTGAAACTCTCCCACCTTCAGCTTTTTCTCCTTAAAGGGGACTCAGCTTCTTTTTATTCTAAATCTAAAACATCTCTTTCTTATCATTCCCCAAAAACCCCCACTTTAAACATCCCCTTTTACGGTTTTCTTCTTCTTCTTTTAGTAAGCTATCGGGGAAAAGGGGTTCCCCATTTTTCCCCCGGGATTTTGGGTTGACTTTTTCAACACCCATGGCTTACGGGGGAAAATTCTTTTTCCCCTTCCCCTGGATTAAAAAAGGGAAAAACAATAAGAACAAAATATTAAGATAAATAAAAAAAAACCGGGTGATTTCATAAACGTGTACATTTTGCGTAGGGGACCTAAGGTAAGTAAATGAAAACACCTGAAATCTTGCATGTTTATGGACAGAAAAAAGCCCCCAATCCTCCATCAGAAAAAGTTTCGGGTTTTTTGTTTTGTCCCTGGCAGGATGGTAGTACCCCCTGGGGGGGGTTTCTGTCCCAACCTACTATATATATATATATATATATATATATATATATATATATATATATATATATATATATATATATATATATATTTCCAGAAGAGAGAGAAACAAGGGCTTAATCATTCATCATTCGATATGAAATGCAATTTTTGTAAGGGTCTACCATAACTGGAAAAGCCTCTGAAATGGGCCTATTTCGTGAGAGAAAATGCCTCCCGAATGGGCCAGTCCAGTATTACCATACAGAATATTTGTATTACCATATTTTGCTGCCTCGGTTTTCTACGCCTTCTTCCCAACGCGCTCCATCTAACATTGCTGATTTTCAACAACCTGGATGATCAGATGCTGATCCACGTTAATGCTTGTTAATGCTGTTAATGCTTGCTCTGAATGACCCCCTTTACTGGTTTAGCGCTTCGTGAAATTAAAAAAAAAATGGAGAAGTAAATCCGCCAGGGGTGTACAGCGTCTAGGGAGAGGGAGGGTACATGAGGTTTGTTCCGAGGGAAGCTAGGATTTTTCTAGTTCCCTGGATCAAGAGCTCATCATTTAGCATCCAGGCACCTTTAAAAGAGGATGCATATTTTAAGTATTTTAGTTTCCGCCTTTTGGTTTCTTCTTCATTACAGTAATGGTAAACAATACAGATAAGTAGATGAAAAGGACACATGTGCAACACCTGGGTATATTTATCATGGGTATATTTATCATCATGGGTATATTTATCATCATGGACATATTTAATCAACTTTTTTGCCTTCTTTTTTCACTTTTAATTAATTATCTTCATCAAGGCTTTCTCTCACCGTCTTCTTCAAACTCCCAACCTAAACCTGTTTTCAAGACTCGCTCACTATTCTCTCTCTCTCTCTCTCTCTCCCTCTCCCTCTACCTCTCTCACTGCCTCCATTACCACCCATCGCACATCGTTTAACTTTAATGAGATAGGTACGAGCTACTGCTAACAGGAGTCCAGCCTTTAACAACTACTGATGACCTCTCTTCCTTCATCAGTTAGTCTTCCTTCAATAACGAGACCAGTTCTCAAGTTATTCCCTTAGTCCCTTCTTCTAATCGGCATTTCATCCAGTTTTTCGATCCACCTCTTCAATATCTCTTTCACTTTATATATTATTATTATTATTTTTTTTTTTTTATTAACACATCGGCCGATTCCCACCAAGGCAGGGTGGCCCGAAAAGAAAAACTTTCATCATCATTCACTCCATCACTGTCTTGCCAGAAGGGTGCTTTACACTACAGTTATAAAACTGCAACATTTACACCCCTCCTTCAGAGTGCCGGCACTGTACTTCCCATCTCCAGAACTCAAGTCCGGCCTGCCGGTTTCCCTGAATCCCTTCATAAATGTTACTTTGCTCACACTCCAACAGCACGTCAAGTATTAAAAACAATATGCCTCCATTCACTCCTATCAAATACGCTCACACATGCTTGCTGGAAATCCAAGCCCCTCGCACACAAAACTTCCTTTACCCCCTCCCTCCAACCTTTCCTAGGCCGACCCCTACCCCGCCTTCCCTCCACTACAGATTTATACACTCTCGAAGTCACTCTGTCTCGTTCCATTCTCTCTACATGTCCAAACCACCTCAACAACCCCTCCTCAGCTCTCTGGACAATCGTTTTGGTAATCCTGCACCTCCTCCTAATTTCCAAACTCCGAATTCTCTGCATTATATTCACACCACACATTGACCTCAGACATGACATCTCCACTGCCTCCAGCCTTCTCCTCGTTGCAACATTCATCACCCATGCTTCACACCCATATAAGAGCGTTGGTATAACTATACTCTCATACATTCCCTCTTTACTTCCATGGACAAGGTTCTTTGTCTCCACAGACTCCGAAGTGCTCCACTCACCCTTTTCCCTCATCAATTCTATGATTCACCTCATCCTTCATAGACCCATCCGCCGACATGTCCACTCCCAAATATCTGAATACATTCACCACCTCCATACTCTCTCCCTCCAATCTGATATCCAATCTTTCGTCACCTATTCTTTTTGTTATTCTCATCACCTTACTCTTTCCTATATTCACTTTCAATTTTCTTCTTTTACACACCCTACCAAATTCATCCACCAACCTCTGCACCTTCTCTTCAGAATCTCCCAAAAGCACAGTGTCATCAGCAAAAGCAACTGTGACAACTCCCACTTTGTATTTGCTTCTTTATCTTTTAGCCCAACACCTCTTGCCAAGACCCTCGCATTCACTTCTCTTACAACCCCATCTATAAATATATTGAACAACCACGGTGACATCACACATCCTTGTCTAAGGCCCACTTTTACTGGGAAATAGTCCCTTCCCTCCTACACACTCTAACCTGAGCCTCACTATCCTCATAAAACTCTTCACTGCTTTCAGTAACCTTCCTCCTATTCCATACACCTGCAACATCTGCCACATTGCCCCTATCTACCCTATCATACGCCTTTTCCAAATCCATAAATGCCACAAAACATCTTTACCCTTATCCAAATACTGTTCACCTATATGTTTCACTGTAAACACTTGGTCTACACACCCCCTACCTTTCCTAAAGCCCCCTTGTTCATCTGCTATCCTGCTTTCTGTTTTACTCTTAATTCTTTCAATAATAACTCTACCATACACTTTACCAGGTACACTCAACAGACTTATTCCCCTATAATTTTTGCACTCTCTTTTGTCCCCTGAAATCCTGGAACTGGTCTGTTCACGTGGCCTATGACCAGAGTTACTGAAGATGTCCCCAGCATCCTGAAATGGCTCCGGTAACTTCCAACATCCTCAGGGGCGGAGCTTCAGACGTTCACACACACAAAAGAAAGGTGCTTAAAAGTACGAAGACGACAGAGAGTAAAAATGAAATGTGTTGGTGCAGATTTGAAGATTTTGTGTGTTAGAGTGTGAAACTTTTATTCCCTTTAAATCACGTCATATAAATTTTCGTTTACCTCTTCTAACGGTTTCTATATTTAATGGCTGATTCATCTTAGGTGCCAGGATAGTACCTATTAAGTTTCGTTTGAGTGCAGGAAAATTTGTTGATGTAGTAAAACAGCAAAAGAATAAATAGAACTTGGAAAAGTTGGAATCAGATAAATTACTGAAGAATGTCTTATCTGATCGGCTTCAAACCTTGCCATTGGTATAGTGTATTTTAATATGATGTGTTTTTGCATTAGTTTTTATGCCAATTCTATGAAACTGGGTTTAACCCCCAAAAAAAAAAAATATATATATATATATATATATATAATATTTTTCCTTCCAGGATTGCAGAGTATTTTAAATAGAATGTAAATATGAAAACTAAATTGGTAAAAATATGTGCGGATTTATGGCGTTTTTAAGTAAAACGAGGCGAGTCTTTCCTATTTTTCGGAACATTTTCAGGAACATTTACGTTTGCTTTATTACAAATTTTCGTTAATTACTCGGTAACCCCTCATTAGATCGGTTTCAAAATTTCAACGCTTGCGTAATGTATCTTGGGCAAGATTTATGCGATTATCTGCACGTGTGAGTTGCCAATGCACAATGCTACTGAGGACATTCTCGTATTATTGTTTCCGTGTCATCACTGGAGATAGGCTCCTCAATTCGACCATTTTTTATCTCAAAACTGTATAGTAGAATTTTAACTTATTGCATTATTTTTTCCCTTGATGCTGGTTAGGGGCTCTTGTTCCATGGAACTGAACTCATCTTTCTCTCGCTTGAATTTAATTTGAATGTCGCTCATTACACAGGTGATATGTGACTCGTACGATTTTAATGCTTTCTTCTGATTAAAACATAACAATTATGAATGACATCAATCTTCAATGGCTGATGCATCGTAGATGTCTGAGTCGCTTCACGGGTTTATGCTGTGTAGGCTCAAATTTTGTTGGATTTTGTGCAATAACTGGAAAATGCATCTTCTGGTCGGCTTTAAACTTTTAGTGCTGATGTGTTTTTATGTGCCAGTTTTAATAATCAAATTGGTTTCTGTGAAACAACTAGAGAATGTCTCTTTTAATCAGAAATAAGTCACAGTGACTTTATTTAGTTATCTTGGGTTACATGACCTTTATGTTTTTTTATGTGTCTTTAAAATATGTGCCATCAAGACCATTCTTAAGTATTTGAATGCTATGGTATGCTCACTAGACTTATATAAAAGGCTGGTCAGTCTAAGAGAAAAGTTTGGATTCACTTTGGCGTGTGTAAGTCTCAATTAGCTTTTTAGATAAAAATGAAAAACTGAAATTCTGCTTTTCATGCAATATTTACTGAGCACTGCATCTGATAAGCTTCAGGCTTTCCAAGGTTGCTTCTCAGCTGCTTCAAGCTTAATGTGCTTGTGTGTTTTAGGATATTGGCCTCTTTGGAAAGTTTGAATTAGATTTAGATTGTCCTAATTTACAATTTCTATTGAAGAAATTTATATATTAGTTTCCATATAATGATTTATGAATGCCTCTTCTGATTCTCTTCAAATCTTCAAAACTAATATTTAATTATACTATCAACCTGTGCCGCACTCTGCACTATTCCTATCGCGTGTATTGAGGAACAAGGGACTGGGATTATGGAATACGGGGATACCTTCCTTGGATCACGCAACAATCGAAATGCATCTAGTTATTTTTTACTATTATTAACAGCATTTGGAAGCGCTAAGAATGAAGAGTGTCAAACAACGCCTGGGGAAACGGAGGTAAACAGGTTGAATTCGAGACAAATGAGGCTAGTTACAATTCCTTGGATCAAGAGCTCTTCAGTGGCATGAAGGAATTCCTCTCCTTGAAGGGGTCAGTTCACTTCTTCCACCCAAGTCCCTTTATTTTCCGTTTTGGTATTCTCGATGCGTTCTGGCATCTCCCCTTCACTTTATTTCTCTCCTATTCTTTCTCTTTCTCTTTACCCGTGAACTCTTTTTCCTTCATTTGATTGCGGTTCTCCCTGCTCTAAAATATTTTTCTTCACGTTCTCGAAAAATCTCAGATTGATTCCAGAGTTTGATTTTTGGCAGAGAGTGATCTGCTGGTGAGATATTTTTGAGGAATGTTGCTAGGACTGGCGTGCTCATGCGAGCATAGAGTGTTTTATACAATGTTTAGTATGTGTGGGTCGAGACACGAATATATATACATTATTTACGGTCGCACTAAAACAGATGCGTTATTCATACACTAACAGGCACACTAATATTCACACATAATGCTCACTAATATACATTACGCCCACTAACATGCATTACACACACACACATGCACACACACCAACAGACAGACATACATACACACAACACGCACTCATGAACATTAACTTACGTTGCACATACACAAAACATGCATACACTAACAAACGCACATTACACACAAGCATAAACATATTACACATAATAAAAAAATCACTACATTAAAGCAAACTTAGAAAAACACACAAAATACACACCAAACATACACACACTAACATGCTTATATTACACAGACAAATATCCACAAAACACAGATACACTAATATATATATATATATATATATATATATATATATATATATATATATATATATATATATATATATATATATATATATATATATATATATATATTTTTTTTTTTTTTTTTTTTTTTATAAAAAATATAGGATGGGGTCCACCTCTGGTGCAAATTGTGGGACCCATATATATATATATATATATATATATATTTGCACATTACATATCTATTTATTAAAACATATTTTCCCTTATCTTCCTCTTCCTTTTTTGTACTCAGCATTTCTTATTTGTTACGACCTTTGTTATTTTCGTCTTTTATTCGGTCTCAGTTTAATTTGGTTAAATTTGATTAAAGTATTTATATCGAATAACTCGGAATTACAACGCCGTGCTCACGTTATGATAATGTCTTTATTAATGAGTCGTTAATTGTGAAACTGGCCATTTATGATCCATCTATAATATATTTGGAATTATAGTTACTGATATCATTGATTACTTTGATCATATTTTAGAGAGTGCTATCAATATTTTGAAAATTCCTATCTTGCAATGATATGGTATGGTAAAAATGATATGATATGGTAAAAATTTCTATTGCAATTGTTTTCAGTAGTCTTGGCTACACAATGCAGTTATTCTCACGTCACAATGCATCACAAAAGTATCATACACGCTGGCTAATGTTACAAACGAAACCGTACCTATTTTACTGTAGGTCTTTGTCATTATGTTCATAACTTTTATCACAATACTTTTGGGAGATTCTGAAGAAAAGTTGCAGAGGTTGGTGGATGACTTCGGTAGGGTATGTAAAAGAAGGAAATTAAAAGTGAATATAAGAAAGAGTAAGGTGATGAGGATAACAAAATTAGGTAACGAAAGATTGGATATCAGATT
The DNA here is from genome assembly GCA_009830355.1 of Cherax destructor. Classification (NCBI taxonomy): domain Eukaryota; kingdom Metazoa; phylum Arthropoda; class Malacostraca; order Decapoda; family Parastacidae; genus Cherax; species Cherax destructor. The sequence goes on along the minus strand of WNWK01025301.1, from coordinate 21,449 downwards.
GGAGGAAAAGAGTATGGAGGAGGTTAATGTATTTAGATATTTAGGAGTGGACGTGTCAGCAGATGGGTTTATGAAAGATGAGGTGAATCATAGAATTGATGAGGGAAGAAAGGTGATTGGTGCACTGAGGAGTCTGTGGAGACGAAGAACTTTGTCCATGGAAGCAAAGAAGGGAATGTATAAGAGTATAGTTATAATAACGCTTTTATATGGATTTTAAACATGGGTGGAGAATGTTGCAACGAGGAGAAGGCTGGAGGCAGTGGAAATGTCATGTCTGAGAGCAATGTGTGGTGTGAATATAATGCAGAGAATTCGTAGTTTGGAAATTAGGAGGAGGTGCTGGATTACCAAAACTATTATCCAGAGAGCTGATGAAGGGTTGTTGAGGTGGTTTGGACATGTAGAGAGGATGGAACATAATAGAATGACTTCGAGAGTGCATAAATCTGTAGTGGAGGGAAGGCGGGGTAAGGGTCGGCCTAGGAAAGGTTGGAGGGAGGGGGTAAAAGAGGTTTTGTGAGCGAGGGGCTTAGACTTCCAGCAAGCATGCATGAGCGTGTTAGATAGGAGCGAATGGAGGACAAATGGTTTTTAGGACTTGACGTGATGTTGGAGTGTGAGCAAGGTAACATTTATGAAGGGATTCAGAGAAACCGGCAGGCCGGACTTGATTCCTGGAGATGGGAAGTACAATGTCTGCACTCTGAAGGATGGGTGTTAATGTTGCAGTTTTATAACTGTAGTGTAAGCACGCCTCTTGCAAGACAGTGATGGAGTGAATGATGAAAGTTTTTCTTTTTTGGGCCACCCTGCCTTGGTGGGAGACGGCCGATGTGAATATATATATATATATATATATATATATATATATATATATATATATATATATATATATATATATATATATATATATATATATATATATATATATATATATATATATATATATATATATATATATATATATATATATATATATATATATATATATATATATAATATATTATATATATATACGTATATATATCGTGCCGAATAGGTAGAATTGGTCAATAAGCAAAAACTCATTTAAAATTAAGTCCATTCTAAAATATTCTCTTCTACGTTTATAGATATATATATATATATTTTCACTTATGTTAATGTAAAAATTAATAATTTTGTACCAAAATAACCTTGGAAAACTGGTATACCTTATTACAATTTTGTCTAATCCAACTAAATATATTTTAGATGAGTTTACAATAAGTTAATAACAAACAAACACAATGAAATATATTTTTTTCGTTAGGTTCAGAATGATTTTTGCAAAATTATTGCATACACAAATTTTCGCTTGCCTTATTCGGCAAGAAGAGTTTTGCTATTTAAGCCAAAATCGCAAGTCTTACCTATTCGGCACACACACATATACATAAACACGTCGACACAGTTCCTCACAAGAGA
>WNWK01025301.1:0-15000 GCA_009830355.1 Cherax destructor | reverse complement strand
ATGATCAATGTATGGTGGTCATGAGCGATGTATAGTGGTCGTGATCGTTGTATGGTGGTCATGATCATTGTATGGTTGTCCTGGCCACCATACACCTCAGTGTGTGTGTGTGTGTGTGTGTATGTGTGTGTGTGTGTGTGTGTGTGTGTGTGTGTGTGTGTGTGTGTGTGTGTGTGTGTGTGTGTGTGTGTGTGTGTGTGTGTGTGTGTGTTATTTTAAGTTCGCATCGGTCAACTGAAACGGCGTATTGCTGCCAAGTGATGACGAAGATGCAAGAGTCTAACAAACTCATACCCGAAACAACGTTTTGCTTTGCGCAGAGCGAAACGTTCACCCAGTAAATGCTTGTTCGGTTGCTATTCTTTGGTTTCATTTTATTTAGTTACTACTGTTGATGTTTTAGTAGCTATAACATGCTGACATGTTATAGCTACTTGTCAGCCCTTTTCATAAGGTATCAGTTTCCCCTCCCCTTTGTCCTTTCGTCTCAATACACGACACGTGAGAATCAAACACACAAGTGCCAATTTACACCTAGGTAAACAACAGTAGTAGTTTTAAGCACACACCTGACCACATATCTCGCTCTGCCCAGTAATCATATTCTGGGAATTTCAGTTCTAAACTGAATTCGGTCTATAGTTATTCCTCTTGTTCGTATGTTGATTGCTGTGGTTATTAAGTTTACGGCGCTCACAAATAACCCGCACACAGGAGTATGAGAGTTATAACGACGTTTCAGTCCGATTTGGACCATGGACTGGATACACACTACTTAATTAATGGTCCAAGTCGGACCTGTACGTCGTCAAGGTTCAGTCTTCTACGTGCGGGTTATTTTTGTATTGTTTCAGTCAATGTGTTGTGCCTTTTATTCAGAATTCTCTTATCACTGAGCTACACATCAGCCCTCATTTCTCATGCTTCTTTTCTTTCCTCTCCTCTCCACTAGTGCGAATATTTTCTGCGCTGAAACTTTGAAACTCATGAATATCAGCTTAAGGAGTCACTTTATATCATTTATATGGATATTATTTTGGAGGAAAGACAAGTTCCAGAAGAAACATTTGTTTGGACAACGTTTCCCTCTGTGTATAACTTCTGAAGTCGTAACTTGACAGGTCTCTACACAGCGATACGTTGTCAAAGCAAGATTATTCTGCAAGGTGTCTTTCCTTCACCATGGTCGGCAGTACGTCATTTAAATCCAAAAACTATTTCAATGCTGTTGCGTGTTCCAGTCTTGATAAAAGCGCGTGAACAGTTTTTGCAACATTAAACCATCCACATAACGTATAAGTTACTTACTGCCGCATTCTTGTGGTGTTCTGACGACAATGTTTTGAGTATAATTGCTTATAAAACTCTCTGCCCAAAGTTCTCAACAATCGTCGGTGTTCTGTTCCTTGGGAAAAAGGACGTATCTCCTGACCTGGGTCTTACCCTTATTATCACCATTTAATTCTTTAAGAACCCGCATTCTAAGTCTCTTTTTAATCCTATTTAAAACACAATAAAGGATCACCACATTGTAGAATCTTAAGAAGATTTCAGACACAGAATTCAACTCCTTATAGAACATTTCATGATTTTCAGGAGACCAGTTTGTTGTTTTTGGTTTTCTTAACGTAACATTCATATGAACAGAACTTTATCAGCCTTCTCTCACTCTGTGACATGTCAAGATATCTCATTATTGAAAATAAGATACCGGATATATTAAACAAATTTCCTTAATTTGCTTGTAACAGATAAGTGAACTGTAGATATAAATCCACATGAACTCCTGTTAACCCTTTTGTGGCCTAGTTCTTAAGCCTTTTGTGTATCCAGATGCTCTTGTGTGTACGTGTGTGTATGTGTGTGTGTGTGTGTGTGTGTACGTGTGTGTATGCGTGTGTGTGTGTGTACGTGTGTGTATGTGTGTGTGTGTGTGTGTGTGTGTGTTACTCACCTAGTTGTGGTTGCAGAGGTCGAGTCATAACTCCTGGCCCCGCCTCTTCACTGGCCGCTACTGGGTCTCTCTCCCTTCGCCATGAGCCTTATCATACCTCTTCTTAAAGCTATGAATGGATCCTGCCTCCACTACATCGCTTCCCAAGCTATTCCACTTCCTGACCACTCTGTGAATGAAGAAATACTTCCTAACATCCCTGTGATTCATCTGAGTCTTCAACTTCCAGCTGTGCCCCCTTGTTGCTGTGTCCCATCTCTGGAACATTCTGTCTGTCCACCTTGTCAATTCCTCTCAGTATTTTATATGTCGTTATCATGTCCCCCCTTTCTCTCCTGTCCTCCAGTGTCATCAGGTCGATTTCCCTTAACCTCTCCTCGTAGGACAAACCCCTTAGCTCCGGGACTAGTCGTGTTGCAAACCTTTGCACTTTCTCTATTTTCTCTATGTGCTTGGCTAGGTGTGTGTTCCAAATTGGTGCTGCGTACTCCAGTATGGGCCTAACGTACACAGTGTACAGGGTTCTGAACGATTCCTTATTAAGATGTCGAAATGCTGTTCTTAGGTTTGCTGGGCGCCCGTATGCTGCAGCAGTTATTTGGTTGATGTGCGCCTCAGGAGATGTGCCTGGTGTTATACTCACCCCAAGATATTTTTCCTTGGGTGAGGTTTGTAGTCTCTGACCCCCCTAGACTGTACTCCGTCTACGGTCTTCTTTGCCGTTCCCCAATCTTCATGACTTTGCACTTGGTGGGGTTGAACTCCAGGAACCAATTCCTGAACCAGGCCTGCAGCCTGTCCAGATCCCTTTGTAGTTCTGCCTGGTCCTCTTCCGATTGAATCCTTCTCATCAACTTCACATCATCTGCAAACAGGGACACTTCGGAGGTTATTCCTTCAGTCATGTCATTCACAAATACCAGAAACAGCACCGATCCTAGGACTGACCCCTGTGGAACCCCACTCGTCACAGACGCCCACTCTGACACATCGCCACGAGGTGTGTGTGTGTGTGTGTGTTTTGATCTTTGTGATAATGACAATAGAATATACTCAATAACCGAATATCTTGATGGCGCTTAAGGTTATCACTTGAGTACATGGTATGAGGGTGGGTGTTGGTTTTAAAGCTTCAGTGATGGTTAAATATCTATGAACGGGACACAACGAGCCCTTTTTTGTAGCTAAAACATGTATTCACAAACACATACACACACACAGAGTTGCTGAGACCCCAGCAACCACAAATAGGTGAGTACACACACACAAGAAACATGCTAAGCTAGAGACCGTTTTCTTGGTCTAAAAATACGTATCATCTACTTCTTATCTGTGGTGAGGATCAATAGACGTCTCTGATCTAAATAAATCCGAATAATCAGTAAGATGCAAGAAGACGAAGAAGAAACGCTAGAAAAGAGGGGAGAGATACAAGAAGAGGAAGAATAGAAGAGGAGAGCTGGGAGAAGTGGAAGGGGCAGAAGTTGGTCAAAGGAACAAAGAGGTGAATATAAGGAGTGGGGAAAATCAAGAGGAGAATGATAAATTAGGGTTGAGGAACTAAAGACAAATAACGAGGGGAGAAGATCACTGACTGGAAGAGGAAGAGCAAAGTTGGTGAGGGTGATGGTGATGACGATGGTGGGGGTGAGGGTGATGGTGAAGGTGATAGTGTGGGCGAGGGTGAGGGTGAGGGTGACGGTGATTGTGATGGCGATGGTCGGGGTGAGGGTGATGGTGAAGGTGATGGTGTGGGTGAGGGTGATGGTGAGGGTGATTGGGATGGTGTGGGTGAGGGTGATGATGAAGGTGATTGTGATGGTGTTGGTGAGGGTGATGGTGACGGTGACGGTGATTGTGGTGGTGATGGTGTCGGTGATGGTGATGGGGAGGGTGATAGTGATGATGGGGGTGATGGGGAGAGTTATTGTGATGGTGATGATGGTGGTGATGATGGTGTGGGTGATGGTGAAGGAGAGGGTGAAGAGAGTCTGGCCGTTAACAACTAGAACAATTTTAACAACCCTCTTTGATGTGACCCCATTACCTGTGTTGTGAGTGACCCTGTTACCTGTGTTGTGAGTGACTTTATTACCTCTGTTGTGAGTGACTTTATTACCTGTGTTGTGAGTGACTTTATTACCTGTGTTGTGAGTGACTCTATTACCTGTGTTGTGAGTAACCCTATTACCTGTGTTGTGAGTGACCCTATTACCTGTGTTGTGAGTGACCCTATTACCTGTGTTGTGAGTGACCATATTACCTGTGTTGTGAGTGACCCTATTACCTGTGTTGTGAGTGACCCTATTACCTGTGTTGTGAGTGACCCTATTACCTGTGTTGTGAGTGACCCTATTACCTGTGTTGTGAGTGACTCTATTACCTGTGTTGTGAGTAACCCTATTACCTGTGTTGTGAGTGACCCTATTACCTGTGTTGTGAGTGACCCTATTACTTGTGTTGTGAGTGACCCTATTACTTGTGTTGTGAGTGGCCCTATTACCTGTGTTGTGAGTGACCCTATTACCTGTGTTGTGAGTGACCCTATTACCTGTGTTGTGAGTGACCCTATTACCTGTGTTGTGAGTGACCCTATTACCTGTGTTGTGAGTGACCCTATTACCTGTGTTGTGAGTGACCCTATTACTTGTGTTGTGAGTGGCCCTATTACCTGTGTTGTGAGTGACCCTATTACCTGTGTTGTGAGTGACCCTATTACCTGTGTTGTGAGTGACCCTATTACCTGTGTTGTGAGTGACCCTATTACCTGTGTTGTGAGTGACCCTATTACCTGTGTTGTGAGTGGCCCCATTGCCTGTGTTGTGAGTTATTACATAGTGTGTTGTGAATATTGTATAAAAAAACGCTCCATATATAATGTCATTTTCCGTTATTAGTTCTGAAACCGGACGCGTATTATTCCTGGTCACTCAGAGTGGCCAGGAGAGGAGAGTGTGTGTGTGTGTCAGTTTATGGAGCGCAACACCTGCTGCAAGATGGCCTAAGACGTCACGGTTTGTTTTCTGTATTGATATGTTTTTTTGTAAGTTTACACCATAGGTTATTTTATTGTTTTAGGTGTTCTCATGTTTGTCTGTAAGGCCCTAGTGTGCAGAGGCCTGTTGGTAGACAGACCGGCTGAAGGAGGGGGATGTGTCATGGAGTCTCTTTGTTTATGTTTATATATTTGGTTTTACTTACTAGTAGCAGTGTGCTAGTGAGCTATTGTGAGTACTGGGTAAATGTGAACTGGAATGTGGTGATGTTGGGATGTAGTAGAATACGTTGTATGTTGTATACTATTAATATATTACATTTTTGTATCGGTGAGTTTTTGTGTCCTTCCTCATAATACATTGACCATTTAAATTTATGCTTCGTAATTAGTATGAAGGTACATGCTGGCCCTAGAGTGCTTTCATTTTCTATTTTAAATAATATAAATGCCCCTAGACTAGGCAGGTCGTTTACCCTTTAGGAGCCAAGACTTTTATTTATGTTACGCAGTCAAAAAACGTAACATGAGTGGCCCCATTACCCATTTTGTGAGTGATCCGATTACCCATGTAAATGACCCCATTACTTGTACTGTGAGTGACCCCATTACCTGTGTTGTGAGTTTCTACAGACCCTTCCTCCCATTAATGCTTTCCCTAAACTCTAACATTTCCTCCCTCCCTACCTGTCCTATCTCTCTCCCTCCCTGCCTGTCCTATCTCTCTCCCTCCCTGCCTGTCCTATCTCTCTCCTTCCCTGCCTGTCCTATCTCCCTCCCTCCCTACCTGTCTTATCTCCCTCCCTCCCTACCTGTCCTATCTCACTCCCTACCTGTCCTATCTCACTCCCTACCTGTCCTATCTCCCCCTTACCTGTCCTATCTCCCCTTTACCTGTCCTATCTCCCCCTTACCTGTCCTATCTCCCCTTACCTGTCCTATCTCCCTTACCTGTCCTATCTCCCTTACCTGTCCTATCTCCCTTACCTGTCCTATCTCCCCTTACCTGTCCTATCTCCCACTTACCTGTCCTATCGCCCCTTACCTGTCCTATTCCCCTTACCTGTCCTATCTCCCCCTTACCTGTCCTATCTCCCTTACCTGTCCTATCTCCCCTTACCTGTCCTATCTCCCCTTACCTGTCCTATCTCCCCCTTACCTGTCCTATCTCTCTCCTTGCCTACCTGTCCTATCTCACTCCCTGCCTACCTGTTTTATCTCCCTCCCTACCTGTCCTATCTCCTTCCCTTCCTACCTGTCCTATCTTCCTTCCTCCCTACCTGTCATATCTCACTCCCTACCTGTCCTATCTCCCTCCCTCCCTACCTGTCCTATCTCCTTCCCTTCCTACCTGCCCTATCTCCCTTTCTCCCTACCTGTTCTATATCCCACCCTCCCTACCTGTCCTAACTTCTTCCCATCCTACCTGTCCTATCTCACTCCCTCCCTACCTGTCCTATCTGCCCCTTACCTGTCCTATATCCCTCCCTCCCTACCTGTCCTATCTCCCCCTTACCTATCCTATCTCCCTCCCATCTTACTTGTCCTATCTCCCTCCCTACCTGTCCTATCTCCCTCCCTACCTGTCCTATCTCCCTCCTACCTGTCCTATGTCCCTCCCTACCTGTCCTATCTCACTCCCTACCTGTTCTATCCCCTTCCCTCCCTGTCTTGTCTCACTCCCTCCTTAACTGTTCTATCTCCCTTCCTTCCTACACTATCTTACTCCCTCCCTACCTGTCCTGTCTCCCTCCCTCCCTAGCTGCCCGTCCTTCTCCTTTTCTCTCTCTCTCACTCTCTCTCTATCTCTTCCTCTATATCTCATAACTTCTCTCAATCTCTCTCTCTCTCTCTCTTCTCTCTATTCTTTGTCTCCCTCTCCATTCCCGTTTCACATTCTCTTAATCCTTCTCTCTCTTTGGTTGTTTTTTTCTCTCTCGTTGTTTGGCTCTACCAGCTTCGCTAATTCCGAGTTCTCTTTATCTTTTTTTTACATCTTCCATAATTCTCTATTCTATGCTTCCCCGTCATCTTTTCTCTTGAACTATCAACAAATTCTCTCCCGATTTCCGATGCGCCTATTAAACAATTCTTTTCCTCATCATCCCTTGTACTTATAAAAGATCTTTCCCGTTCTCTTGTCTCTGTCAAACAACAGCTTTTCCCTTGTATCTATCAATCTTCCCCCTTTCTAGTGCCTATTTACCTATTCCCCTCCTTTCCGTTGAGCCTACCAAACAACGAGCCTCTCAACAAACTCCCCTCTTCCCTTACAACTCTTAACTAACCACCATTTCCTCTGTCATGTATCACCTCACTTCCTCCTCTCCTTAGTTGACCCAGAATCTACGTCGAATTTCCAGAGCCATAAAAATTTCAGTGCTCACTTGAAAGCAGCGACCAGCCAGCTTCAGTTACCCACAGTGTATGCTGGATGAGCCGAAAGAAGCACTCTCAAACATATGTGGTGAGTGCTTTTACTCTGATTACCCTGGCAGCGGTGACAACACAACCCCGGGACTGCACTCACTGTCGAGCCCGTATTTCAGGGCAGGTAATTTCCCCCCTGCCAGATCAGGGCTATGACCCTCTTTACCCTTTTCAACTGTGTTTATGTAAGTTAAGGCCAGAGTATTAAGCCCGAAGGATTTGTGGACTTTTGATAAAAATTAATTCTGATTTTTCATCCCCAGTCGCTTCCCACTGTGTTAGAGGCGTAATGGGAAGAAGCTGTTCTGTTAGTGTGTTATTATCTATTTGTATTTACAGCAGCAGAGCTATTTTCCAGGTGACCTTTCTGAATCACTCTGTGTATGTGTGTGTGTGTATGTGTGTGTGTGTGTGTGTGTGTGTGTGTGTGTGTGTGTGTGTGTGTGTGGTATGCGCATAAGGGTTTTGTGTGCGTGTTAGAAGACAATTCTTTTTCCTTAGATATCTCTGAAATGAACGTTAATACAGTTTTGTATTGTAATAGCTTGACTATTTAAGGAGTATGTAAAAGCAGTCGTATATCTGTTAATCATACCTGCGTGTATTTTTATGTGTATGATTTTACCGCTTAAACTGTTTAATGATACAAGTTTTTTTTATTGAACTTTTCATTTACACGTCTAATTGTTTTCAGTTCTTTTTGTGCCTGAAAGGAATATTTATTATGATGCTTATAGTCAAGATCTAGACCACAATACTCTTAGGAGAACAATATGTTCTTGACAACAATTCTGTCATACCCACAATTCTCTATCGGCTGCAGTGCTGTCAAGATCACGATATTATCAAGGCTCAGTATTTCCCAGAATTATGTGTTGTCATATTTACAATGTTGTCAAGATTATAATGTTGCTAAGTTTGCAATGTTGTCAAGATGAAAGTATTGTCAACCATCTTTTATTTCCAATTAGCAGCCTCATTACTGAGGCTGTTAATTGGAAATAGTATAAGATGAGGTAATCAGTCCCACCGGGTAACCACATGGTAAAGACCCGGGCCAGGGTCCACCCTGCGAGCCTACCTGATCCTGTAATCAGTCCCCGAAACTAAAAGGTGTTGAAATGGCGACAGTATATGGTGAGGTAATCAGTCCCTCAGCCTCGAAGTTCACCACGTTAACCTTGATGAATCATAAGCAAAGGCACAAAGATGGACGCTTTTGCAGGAGTGAGACGAGTTGCAGCAGTCGAAGGAATCGTTATCGATGAGCAGGATCCAATAGTGGAAGTACGTCACGTGAGAGAGTTGGACCAGAGGTTAGCAAACAAATTGTAGAAGTCGTCTTCTGCACCAAGACTCCATGGTGTTGCTGTGTCAGACAAGTATCATAAAATAAATGGTATATAATACCGACAGGTTGATGAATTAGACACCATGTGCAACACCTGGTTATCTTTTTATTCTGAAGACGCTTCGTCTTCCAGTGGTTTTATTTTCAATTTAGTACAGAGTTTATTAAGTGGAGACAGTAGAAGACAAGGTAGTCACCCTGATTACTTCATCCTCGACCTTGCCTACCAACCTTGCCATATATCCACCGGAACTCTACTTACAGGGAAGCTTACAGGGGAAGCTTACAGGAAGCTTGAGACAATTTTACTTGTGAAATCTCGAATGAAAGAACTGTAGAAGCCTTCAAGTCTTCTCCCCTCAGCCAGAACTCAATTGAATTTGTAAGATGTCTCAGCCATGTTGTAGCGAACGTAGTCCACAACATGCGAGACTCTTAGGTCGTAAGTTAGCATATGGAAGAGTTTCCAGGACGTAAGTTAGAATATGAAAGTGTCTCCATGTCATCAATCAGAATATGAAAGGATCTTCAGATCATCAGTCAGAACATGAGTTTCCAGGTCATAAGTTGGAACCAGAATCTTCAAGTCATACCTTGGAACCAGAGTCTCCAGGTCAAAAGTTAGAACCAGAGTCTCCAGGTCATAAGTTAGAACCAGAATCTCCAGGTCAAAAGTTAGAACCAGAGTCTCCAGGTCATAAGTCAGAACCAGAATCTCCAGTTCAAAAATCAGAGCAAGGTTCGTCAGATCATCAGTTAGGAAATGAAAGAGTCTCGGGTCATCAGTTAGGAAATGAAAGAGTCTCGGGTCATCAGTTAGGAAATGAAAGAGTCTCGGGTCATCAGTTAGGAAATGAAAGAGTCTCTGTTCATCAGTGAAAACATAAGTCTCTCTAAATCATCAACCAGCGAAGAATCCTCATGAAAACCACACGAAAGTTACGAAGATTTCAGAGAGCCAAATTCTGAATCTTAAACTTTCCTACGAGAAAATGCAGTGGCCAGAAAAAAAAAAACATCACTGGAAAGAAGGAAAATTACTTCAGTAAACACACCTCGCACAATGTCTTTCGTACTCCCGTGTGTGCTCTTCAAGAATGGGGAAAGATGCCTTGATGCTGGTGAAAGCTGTATACAACAGGTCAACATTATACATTGTTTATGTAGAAATGTTGAAAGCCCGTAGTTGTGTAGAGTAGTATTTCGGCCACCTTTTCCCCGGAAAGGGGTCGTACAACACCTGGATAATGAAAGTTAATAATTATAACTCAAGGAACGGAAGGGTAGCTCCAATTCCTTGAATCAAAAGCTCTTCAGCAGCATCGTCAAGAATATCATCAATTAAATCCTTTGCTTCCTGTGATAATCTGCATTTGTGTTGAAATTTTGTATTTCCTTTGTAAAGCTACCTTTCTTTGTAAAGCTACCTTTCTTTGTAAAGCTACCTTTCTTTGTAAAGCTACCTTTCTTTGTAAAGCTACCTTTCTTTGTAAAGCTACCTTTCTTTGTAAAGCTACCTTTCTTTGTAAAGCTACCTTTCTTTGTAAAGCTACCTTTCTTTGTAAAGCTACCTTTCTTTGTAAAGCTACCTTTCTTTGTAAAGCTACCTTTCTTTGCAAAGCTACCTTCTTTGCAAAGTTACCTTTCTTTGCAAAGCTACCTTCTTTGCAAAGCTACCTTTCTTTGCAAAGCTTACCTTTCTTTGCAAAGCTACCTTTCTTTGCAAAGCTACCTTTCTTTGCAAAGCTACCTTTCTTTGCAAAGCTACCTTTCTTTGCAAAGCTACCTTTCTTTGCAAAGCTACCTTTCTTTGCAAAGCTACCTTTCTTTGCAAAGCTACCTTTCTTTGTAAAGCTACCTTTCTTTGTAAAGCTACCTTTCTTTGTAAAGCTACCTTTCTTTGTAAAGCTACCTTTCTTTGTAAAGCTACCTTTCTTTGTAAAGCTACCTTTCTTTGTAAAGCTACCTTTCTTTGTAAAGCTACCTTTCTTTGTAAAGCTACCTTTCTTTGTAAAGCTACCTTTCTTTGTAAAGCTACCTTTCTTTGTAAAGATACCTTTCTTTGTAAAGATACCTTTCTTTGTAAAGATACCTTTCTTTGTAAAGATTCCTTTCTTTGTAAAGCTACCTTTCTTTGTAAAGCTACCTTTCTTTGTAAAGATACCTTTCTTTGTAAAGATACCTTTCTTTGTAAAGATACCTTTCTTTGTAAAGCTACCTTTCTTTGTAAAGCTACCTTTCTTTGTAAAGCTACCTTTCTTTGTAAAGCTACCTTTCTTTGTAAATCTACCTTTCTTTGTAAAGCTACCTTTCTTTGTAAAGATATCTTTCTTTGTAAAGATATCTTTCTTTGTAAAGATATCTTTCTTTGTAAAGATATCTTTCTTTGTAAAGATACCTTTCTTTTAGTTGTTCGTAAGTGCTCTGAGAATATGCATTCAAGTTATTAATGACTGGAATTTAAAATTATATCCTAATTTTCATTCTTAAATTCCTTAAGAAAGTTAAAGAATTCGAAAATCTTCCCCTCATGCTTTTTTTTGCATTGTATTCTCCGTGCATTTTGAACAGATATTTACAGAAATTATAACCAGTGATGTGAAAAACAATGTAATATAACACTATTCCAAGACTTACAAACATTCCAAAATATTTGTATTTACAAATATTTTAACATTGGATCTGACCGCCTTACTAGCGAGAAAAAAGGATAATGTTCCCTGGGTGAGGAGGGAATGAGGTGCAGGCACGAACGCAGACGCACGCTGTAGCATTTTGCAATACCTGCCTCACTGTGCAACAGATTCGTGCAGTGGCCGGAATAAGAAAATCTTTATTATATACTGCATTATCATGCAAGCCCGAGTAACAGGGACACCTGGAATCCTTTTGTGGATCTGTTTTGCACACCTATTTTTTCCCAAAGTGATGTTATTAAGTGAAGAGCGGGTAGTCACAATTCCAGCTTAAATAACAAGGAGTGACAGAGCGTGAGTTGTTGACAGAAGCCCCTTCAGGTTTAAGGGGCCCATGAGAGTCACTTGTCAACAACATGCAGTGGCAATAGATCATTCAAGATTTGTATTTAAGTACTGGGGAATATTGCACTATAGTGTACCACAGGCCAGTCTATCTCTGTTCTTAGCAAGTCTTGTACTATAAAGAATAAAAGGAACGTGCTTCAGAACAAGCTCTTATTGGGACAATATGTCTTTTCTTCACTCTCGTCGGCAGTTAGCCAACTAGGTCCAAGTCTTTCGCTATATAGTTCCTGATTAAGATGTCTCGAAAGTAGTCCCTGTAACATCTCAGATGATACATGGATTGGATATGTGTATCTTAAATGGAATACAGATGCACTACCTAGCTCTACTCTTTTCGTATATATATATATATATATATATATAGGATGGGGTCCACCTCTAGTGTCAATTGTGGGACCCATTGCCTCGGAGAAGTGGATAAAAAGACTTCAAGGAAGAATATTTAGATTTCTTTCTGAAGCCATTTGAATATTCCACTTCCCCTACTACCCTGTGAGGTGTTGTCTTTGTTAGTGTGATGTGACTGTGAGGTGTATTCTGCCTCTTTATAAGCCTTCTTCTCACGTTTCTTTTATAGTTCCTGATAATGGAGTTCACGAATGCGCTTGAATTCTTCTATTTTTTCATAGTGGTTGTTTTGCATATATATATATATATATATATATGCAAAACAACCACTATGAAAAATAGAAGAATTCCAAGCCATTCGTGACTACTCACATTATCAAGGAACTATAAAAGGAAACGTGAGAAGAAGGCTTATAAAGAGGCAGAATACACTCACAGTCAATCACACTAACAAAGACAACACTCACAGTAGCGTAACATCTCACGACTCTGTGAAGAGGAACATAAGAAAGGACCTGAAACTCTTCCCAAGAATTAAGATTAGTCCAATTTATCATTAAATTCTTCCCAAATTTTATTAATTATAAATGAATCCAATTTATATAAACCAAAATAAATATTCATATTATTTTCAAAACTGCTTTTAATGAAACATGATTCTATTATATTCCTCTCAACCATGGACTTGCTTGATACAACCTTCTCAGCATTTTGAAAATCAATTGGATGGTTAAAGTCTCTCACATGAATAAATAGAGCATTAGAATCTTGTCCAGTTCTAATGCTATATTTATGTTGTTTTAATCTTAGTTCAAGACTTTTACCAGTTTGACCATAATAAACTTTATCGCATATTTTACAGGGAATCTTATAGACACATCCGTCAGCATTTTGGGGGAATTTTTATCAAAAGTCTTTTACTGTATCAAGATTTTTAAATACAACTTTGATATTAAAATTCTTAAGAAAAGAAGGCATATCAACCAAGTTTTCATGGTAAGGGAGAACCAACATATTTTTGGTTGTCCCTTTTTGGATTGTAAAAAGTATTTCTAGCTATTTTAAAAGATTTATCAATTATGTTTCTTGGGTATTTTAAATCATTAGCTATTTCATAAATTTTAGAGATTTCTTCATCTATGAACTCTGGACTACAAATGCGTAAAGCTCTCAAAAACATAGAAGAGAAAACCGACACTTTAACTCTATCTTGATGTGAAGAGTAATAGTGTACATATGAACAATTATTTGTAGGTTTTCTGTAAATTTTAAATTTAAAATCAATGTTACCCTTAATAATAAAAACATCTAGGAAAGGCAATGAGTTATTTACTTCAAATTCAACAGTAAAATTTATAGAATGAGCTAAGCTATTTAATTTAACAAGGAAATGGTTTATGTCTACATTCTTAGGCATAAGGCACAAAATGTCATCAACATATCTATACCACTTAGCTCTATTGGGAAGGATTGTGTTAAGCAAACTTGTTTCGAAAAATTCCATATATAAATTACTAAGAACAGGTGAAAGAGGATTTCCCATTGCCATACCAAACTTCTGAGTGTAAAACTCATCATTAAATACAAATTTTGCATCAACAATACAAAGTTTAATAAGTTTAATGATAGTAGGAACTGGCAATGGTAAATCGTAAATAACCAGTTCTTCAGATAAGAACTTTAGTAAATCATCAACTGGAACTTTTGTAAACAAGGAGGTAACATCAAAACTAACCATATTGAAATCATTTAAATTGATTTTCAAAATGCTGAGAAGGTTGTATCAAGCAAGTCCATGGTTGAGAGGAATATAATAGAATCATGTTTCATTAAAAGCAGTTTTGAAAATAATATGAATATTTATTTTGGTTTATATAAATTGGATTCATTTATAATTAATAAAATTTGGGAAGAATTTAATGATAAATTGGACAAATCTTAATTCTTGGGAAGAGTTTCAGGTCCTTTCTTATGTTCCTCTTCACAGAGTCGTGAGATGTTACGCTACTGTGAGGTGTTGTCTTTGTTAGTGTGATGTGACTGTGAGGTGTATTCTGCCTCTTTATAAGCCTTCTTCTCACGTTTCCTTTTATAGTTCCTTGATAATGTGAGTAGTCACGAAAGCGCTTGGAATTCTTCTATTTTTTCATAGTGGTTGTTTTGCATATTTTGATATCACCTGTTTACTGTGATCTTTTTGCATATATATATATATATATATATATATATATATATATATATATATATATATATATATATATATATATATATATATATATATATAAAAACACTGATCTCTGGCCGACGGAGACTCGAACCTACGAACCTCATGACAAGGTACGCAGTGCTTTACCGACCGTACCACACTGGTCCAATACCTTGGCATCCAGCTTTCGCTAGATGTTATTCCAAGGCAGCCAGCTTTCAGGCAGGAAGGCTTACAGCTTTTCATCTCATCCCCTGCATGCATCGACACAACTATATATATATATATATATATATATATATATATATATATATATATATATATATATATATATATATACACCGAGAGGTGTGTGTCTCATTCATACATTTAGACCTGCCGCCCGGTGCGCCATAAAACACTGCGGTTTAGTGGAAGATTTACCCATACTACAAAAATTACAAGAACAACAATAATGGCAATTAGGAGACCAGTGATCTTGAGGGATCCACCACAAGACCGTAAAGCACACAGACGGTCTCATCTCCGCCCTTTCTCACCTCTGGTAACGTTCCTTTCATATTACTCTCTGCAACACCCATAAAGCTTATATTGAATGAGAAAAATGTTGTATTTAATATGTAGATAGATAGTGGTGACCTGTTCTTAGCTCAGTGAAGACGTGTCTTGTGT
>WNWK01025300.1:0-28707 GCA_009830355.1 Cherax destructor | reverse complement strand
TTGGCCCACTGGTCTGACCTGCTGAATAACAAACTTCATTCTAAAAACCGGTTATAGGTTTCTGGCCTTCTTCTTGTCACCAATGTCGAGGTTGGAAACTACTCTCCCCCCTTTGAAGGCCACACTTCTTACTCATGGGTATCTCTGGGGGGCCCTCCCCCTCTGTGAGCATTGTCAGGTTCCAGTGTCTGTTCAACATACCCTGTTGGACTGCCCACTCTATCAAGGCACGCAGAATTTACCTCCAACGCGTCTTGCCTGCTCCCCTTTTTTTTCCCTTGCAGTGGACCCCCCTTTTGCTCTCTTTTGACTTTTGGAAAAAATGACTTTCACAAACTCAAGAAACCTCTGCCCCTCCCCAGCCCCTTCTATGATCTCTTTTTCCCCCCCTCCCTCCCCGTCTTTGAAACCCTTTTAAATGCCCATTCCTTAAACTCCCCCCCACCCACAATTGCAGGCTTAAACCCCCTGGGACCTTCTTTTTATTATAAAAATAAAAATAAAAATAAAAATAATTTTTAAATTATAATTTGTGGGGGGCTTTGTCTTTTTGTCTTTAAATTGGGGGGGGTTAAATTTCCTCAAACTCATTGAAAATTTTAAATCTTGATATTTTCAACATTTTAGGGACGCGTTTTTTTTTAAAAAAAAAAATTAAGAAGGAAATGTTTTTTTTTTTCCCCCCAAAATAATCATTCCCCCCAAATTGCAACTGATTTACAAATGTGAAAGACTGACAAAATTTTGCACCACATTAGCACACCCCAAAACCACCCAAATAAATCCTCTTCCCTCTCCCCCCATCATCCATCTCTTCCCCTTTCTTCCCTCTCAATCTCTAACACACTGCATCCCCGTAATCGAATCTAGGAAATTTACAAGATGATTGCTTCACAGCATCAACAGGAAATAGAAGAACTTTTAAATGATAAAAAAAGCAAAAAAAATACTAGAAAGCTTTTCTTCACGGGTGATAGAACACTGATATGTGATCCCAAAGGGGGAACACTGAACCCAAAATTAGTTCAAGCTATGTTAAAGTACAGGTAGAGGCAGGTTCACCAGGACTGGTCCTGGTCTAGGGTCTTCTCCATGTGGACACTGCCACATGGAGAAGATTATCAGGAGAAGAGTGGTGGAGCACCTAGAAAGAAATGAGCTTATCAACGACAGCCAGCATGGTTTCAGGGATGTGAAATCCTGTGTTACAAACCTACTGGAGTTCTATGACAGGGTGAAGGCAGTAAGACAAGAGAGAGAGGGGTGGGTAGATTGCATTTTCTTGGACTGCAAGAAGGTGTTTGACAGTTCCACACAAGAGATTAGTGCAAAAGCTGGAGGACCAGGCAGGAATAACAGGGAAGGCTCTGCAATGGATCAGGGAATACCTGTCCGGAGGACAACAGCGAGTCATGGTACGTGGCGAGGTGTCAGAGTGGGCACCTGTAACGAGCGGGGTGCCACAGGGATCAGTCCTAGGACCGGTGCTGTTTCTGGTATTTGTGAACGACATGACAGAAGGAATAGACTCCGAAGTATCCCTGTTTGCAGATGATGTGAAGTTGATGAGAAGAATTCAATCAGACGAGGACCAGGCAGAACTACAGAGGGATCTGGACAGGCTGCAAGCCTGGTCCAGCGATTAACTCCTGGAGTTCAACCCCACCAAATGCAAAGTCATGAAGATTGGGGAAGGGCAAAGAAGACCGAAGACGGAGTACAGTCTAGGGGGCCAGAGACTACAAACCTCTCTCAAGGAAAAAGATCTTGGGGTGAGTATAACACCAGGCACATCTCCTGAGGCGCACATCAACCAAATCACTGCTGCAGCATACGGGCACCTAGCAAACCTAAGAACAGCATTCCAACATCTTAATAAGGAATCGTTCAGGACCCTGTACACTGTGTACGTTAGGCCCATATTGGAGTATGCAGCACCAGTTTGGAACCCACACTTAGTAAAGCACGTAAAGAAACTAAAGAAAGTGCAAAGGTTTGCAACAAGACTAGTCCCAGAGCTAAGGGGTAGGTGCTACGAGGAGAGGTTAAGGGAAATCGACCTGACGACACTGGAGGACAAAAGAGATAGGGAGGACATGATAACGACATATAAAATACTGAGAGGAATTGACAAGGTGGACAGGGATAGAATGTTCCAGAGATGGGACACAGCAACAAGGGGACACAGTTGGAAGTTGAAGACTCAGATGAATCACAGGGATGTCAGGAAGCATTTCTTCAGTCACAGAGTGGTCAGGAAGTGGAATAGTTCTGGAAGCGATGTAGTGGAGGCAGGTTCCATACATAGCTTTAAGAAGAGGTATAATAAAGCTCATGGCGCAGGGAGAGTGACCCAGTAGCGGCCAGTGAAGAGGCAGGGCCAGGAGCTATGTCTCGACCCCTGCAACAACAACTAGGTGAGTACATGGAGAACACCATGTGGCTCCCCATTTGGGAAGTGTCATCACGTTTTTGCATGTTAAAGTGAAAATGATGATAGGACTGAAAAAGTAAGGGAATCTGTTTTCAGAAAACAACAAAGATATAGGCTGAAAACTTAACATAGATTGAGCAAGTTTGAGGATTGTCTTCACAGCCATCAAGATACCAGTGCCTCTGGAAGGAAGAGGATTTCTCGACACAAGTGTCACATATTGAAACATGCGAGGAAGTAATTAAAGTGCTGAGACACATCAAGAGCAGTGAAGTCAGAGATAATATTGCCATGAATACTGAAGAAGGGAGCTGAAGCACAGAAACCACTAGATATGATTAGCATGACTACACTATGAGATGGAACTGCTAGAAACTTGATTGCAAGATCACATGTGTAATTCTAATACAGTGGACCCGGAAATTGTACTGCTCCCAACTCGAACAATTATGTAAGTGTATTTTTGTAAGTGCTTTTGTAAGTGTATTTTTGGGGGTCTGAAACAGACTAATATACAGTCATCCTCGGTTTTCGGTTTTAATCCGTTCCAGATGGATCGGCTAAAACCAAAATCGGCGAAAACCAAAACTATTTTCCCATAAGAAATAATGGAAATTCAATTAATCCGTTTCAGAAACCCAGAAGTTTGGAAAAAAAATTTGGGGGCCTTAAAGATAGATTTACATGCACAAATGAATGAAATGAATGTGGCACTTACCCTTACTGAAGACTGATGGTGTTTGATGGAAGAGAGATAGGAGGGGAAGAGGGTAGAAACCCTACTTTTGGAAGGGGAATCCCCTCCATAAGGACTCTAGGTAACAAGTCCTCATCTGGGGTCACTTCCTTCTTTGTCTTTTAATCCCACTAGGACCAGCTTGTGAGTCACTGCACACCTGTGGCACTAAATATCTCTCCAGAGAGCTCTGTATCTGGCGGTTCTTTAAAATGTCCCTAAAATGGGACATGGAATTGTCATTGTAAAAGTAGCCAGCACGGATTGCAACATCTTTGTCAGGGTGATGTTCCTCCACAAATGATTGCACCCTACTCCACATTGCACAAATCTCCTTAATCTCTGAAGAAGGCACCTTACATCTTTCTTCCTCCACTGAAGCAATTTCCTCAGATCTGTTTTGTTGTTGTTGCAGCTCAAGCTCTTGCAGCTCTTCAGTGGTTAGATCTTCATTGTGGTCCTCCACCAACTCTTCCACATCCTCTCCATTCACATCCAACCCCATAGAAGTCCCCAATTCCACAATACTTTCCACAACTTCCATAGGCTCATCAGGGTTAGCTTCAAACCCTTCAAAATCCCTCTCTTGTACACAATCTGGCCACAACTTTCTCCAAGCAGAGTTCATCGTCCTGGAGGTCACTCCCTGCCAAGCTTTATCTATAAGGCCTATGCAATGGAAGATATCAAGTGACCCTTCCAGAACTCTTTTAGGGTCAATCTAGTGTCTGAGGTTACATCAAAGCACCTTTGAAACATTGCTTTGGTGTACAGTTTTTAAAGTTTGCAATGACCTGCTGGTCCATGGGCTGGAGGAGAGGAGTGGTGTTAGGAGGCAAGAACTTCACTTTTACAAATCTGAATTCCTTAGACATTTGGTCTTCCAAGTCTTGAGGATGACCAGGAGCATTGTCCATTACCAGGAGGCACTTAAGTGGCAATTTATTCTCCAATAGATATTTCTTCACACTGGGGCCAAACACTTGATTAAACCATTCCAGGAAAATTTCCCTAGTGACCCATGCCTTAGCATTAGACTTCCAAAACACACACAATTTACTCTTGTCAACACTGTATTTGCCGAACACTCTGGGATTTTCAGAGTGATACACGAGTAAAGGCTTCACTTTTAAATCCCCACTAGCGTTCCCACATAACATAAGAGTTAGCCTGTCTTTCATAGGCTTGTGTCCTGACATTGCCTTTTCCTCCTGTGTGATGTAGGTCCTCCTTGGCATTTTCTTCCAAAAGAGGCCTGTTTCGTCACAATTAAACACTTGTTGGGGTTTAAATTCTTCTGCCTGTACATATTGTTTAAACTCGCGCACAAATTTTTCAGCCCCATCTTTATCTGAACTGGCACCCTCACCATGCCTTACAACACTGTGTATGCCAGTTCGCTTCTTGAAGTTTTCGAACCAGCCTTTGCTGGCCTTAAATTCATCAACCTCAACACTGGTTCCAGGCATTTTCTTTACAAGATCGGCATGCAACAGCCTTGCTTTTCACATATGATGGATTGCACAACACTATCACCCGCTAGCAGTTTTTGGTTTATCCACACCAATAACAATTTCTCCATATTTTCCATTGTTTGTGATCTCTGTTTCGTTATCGTATTCACCCCTTTCGCAACATTAGCTTCCGTGATTTCCTTTCTCTTTGCCACAATGGAACTGATGGTTGATGGGTTTTTCTTGTATATCCTGGCGAGCTCGGCAATACGTACACCACTATCATATTTTTCTATTATTTCTTTCTTCAGTTCTATTGTGTTCCTCACTTTCTTTACCAAAGAACTGGCACTAGGAGCTTTCTTTGGGCCCATGGTAGCTTATTTAGTAGTCACACACAATAATCAAGGGCCAAAAACAATGAATTGTTAATAAATGTTTTGTATAAACTCCTGGGGAGATGTTCACTCAAGCGTAAACAATGCTAGACTGCGTGGCAATGTGCGTGGGAGGTGCGTGGGTGGCGGGCCTACGGCCTTTGTATGTGCGCGGCACTAGTGGACAGGTCCCATACGATCGGCGAAAACTAAAATAATCGGCGAAAACTGAGCCAAATTTTCCCTGAAAAAAGTCGGTGAAAACCAAAATCGGCGATAACTGGGACAAGCGAAAACCGAGGGATGACTGTAATTTACATTTGTCCTTATGGGAACAAATTCGTTCGGTAACGGCACTAGAACAGCATTCTGGAACGAATTATGTCCGATTTTCGGGGTCCACTGTATTCAAGAAAAACAACAGTTGTTAAACTATAGATAACTATAGTGCCCTATGTATAGTGGTGAAAAAGATCAAAATAAAGATGTGACTTCATGAGAAAGTAGTAACATGTGATAAACAACTGCTGGTTCATCCTGACTAACCTAACATCTGCAGTAGAAAGCACAACAGTCATGAAGGTCACATAAGGATGAGAAAGGTGAGCTGATTAAATATTTAAAGTATAAGATGAAAGGAAGTAGCTTCCCCACTGCTAGCTTATCATATAAAACCATAGTGACTATTCTCCTGTAAGCTGAAGTTGGGGTAAAGAAAACAAAAAGCAGTGGGGAACTAGAGAGAAAATGGGGTAATTACATCAATTAAAAGTTAGTACTCATCTATATGTATTCACGTATATGTGGTTTGCAGGGGTCGAGTCATACCTGTTGGCCCCCGCCTCTTTGCTCTTTGGTAAAGGCCTAAGCATTTGACAAAGTAGAAAAAAATTAGGATAGTTTTAATAGTATTTGCTTTCTGTTAGGTTGTGCTTGTAAACAAGCAGTAGCCACACTACCAGTTGCTTGACTCAAGGAAACTGTTTAGTACAAGAGTACAGTGTGTGCCACTCAATGGACCTCACATTACCTGACTCAAAAGATGTAAAGCAAACATTATAAAAAATAACAGTTTAATGACAATTCATTATTAACTTTATATAGGAAGTGGGCATAGAAAAGTATAAAACTTCATTTATAAACAAATAATATTGTACTGCATGTTCATTTATACTCAAAGACTAGTTGAATGGATCATGATTCTTTCTACCATGTATCACATTCCCACACATAATCTCAGGCCATCCATAAGTTTTTGGAAGGCCTTTGCAATTTGAGTATACAATGCTATAAGCATTTCCTTGCTGGTGGAGCAGGTATGTGTCATTCATTCTTCACTTTTTACAGGAACGTGATCAGGGTGGTTCACACTAGGGTTTGACACCCTCATTTTACACTCATTACAGAAAATTCAGCCAGCCACCTTGTCATTGCTGTTTACCTACAAAAAATAGCATAACAAACCACAATAATCTGTAGCCAGAATACAAGAAAAATAATTCAGTAGACTGATAATACAATCTGTTAACACATTTTGTAAAAATTGCAGAATATTTTCGGTGCATATGCCATAAAAATTTATATGGAATACATGTAGGGAAAAAATGTGGGACATGATGAAGTCTTTTCCCTCTGTCTCGCAGTGAAACTTATTGTCTTATGAGCTAATGGGTGGGAGTGTGTGAGCCAGTGGGTGAGAGCGGGTGAGCTCGTGGGTGAGAGTGTGTGAGCCAGTGTGTGAGAGCGGGTGAGCTCGTGGGTGAGAGTGGGTGAGCTAGTGGATATGAACATATGAGGCAGTGGATGGGAGCATTCAAGATACTGGAGATACACACTACAGACTGATACACAGAGTGACAATGAGAGGTAAAATATCAGGAGAGGTGAATGTAACCAGCAGAGTCCACAAGAGTCAGTAATATTGGTAACTTTTGAAATTTTTTGTAGTATTTTTTTTTTATTTTTTTTATTAACACATCAGCCGATTCCCACCAAGGCAGGGTGGCCCGAAAAAGAAAAACTTTCATCATCATTCACTCCATCACTGTCTTGCCAGAAGGGTGCTTTACACTACAGTTATAAAACTGCAACATTAACACCCCTCCTTCAGAGTGCCGGCACTGTACTTCCCATCTCCAGAACTCATGTCCGGCCTGCCGGTTTCCCTGAATCCCTTCATAAATGTTACTTTGCTCACACTCCAACAGCACGTCAAGTATTAAAAACCATATAGTACTAAACATATTAATAGTGTAAAACAAAAGCCTGTAATTGTTTTACATGATGGTAGGATTGCTGGTGTCTTTTTTCTGTCTCATAAACATGCAAGATTTCAGGTACGTCTTGCTACTTCTACTTAAACTTAGGTCACACTACACATTCATGTACAAGCATATATATATATACACACCCCTCTGGGTTTTCTTACTAGTTCTTGTTCTTATTTCCACTTATCTCCATAAGGAAGTGGAACAGAATTCTTCCTCCGTAAGTTAATCCATGCATGTCGTAAGAGGTGACTAAAATGCCAGGAGCAAGGGGCTAGTAACCCCTTCTTTTGTATATACAGTGGTACCCCGACTTACGATGGTCCCCAAACACACCCTTTTATGTAAGTTGATTTTTTTAAATGCTTTTGTAAGTGTAATTTTGGGGGTCTAAAAGGACTAGTCTATTTTACATCATTTCTTATGGAGATAAATTCATTTGGTAATGGCACTTGAACAGCATTCTGGAATGAAAAAATATCGTAAGTCGGGGTACCACTGTATTACTAAATGTAAAAGGAGAAACTTTTGTTTTTCCTTTTGGGCCACCCTGCCTCGGCAGGAAACGGCCGACGTGTTGAAAGAAAGAAAAGAAAACATTAATGAAATGACCTTCCAGGGTGAACAGGCAGTGTAATACTATGTGAATACAAACATTAAATGATTGCAAGTAAGTGAAGGAAGATCAAAACAGGAATCTAGAATGTTCAAACAGGGAAGGTAAACATCAATCATTGTATAAACTGGACAGGGAACAAGTCATAGAATCCATAGAATGTCACTTAAATTACACACTATA
This sequence comes from Cherax destructor, assembly GCA_009830355.1. Taxonomy (NCBI): domain Eukaryota; kingdom Metazoa; phylum Arthropoda; class Malacostraca; order Decapoda; family Parastacidae; genus Cherax; species Cherax destructor. Next base: position 20,640 of record WNWK01025300.1, on the reverse strand, counting down.
CTAGTAAACACCATCACTCAGGAACCTGATTAAGAAATCCTTCAAATTACTATTCACGAAATGTGCTACACATATCCTTGAAAGTGCTGCACCAACATGAATCCCAGAAGAGAAGTCATGTACTATTTACCTTAAGTTCTATGATAGGAAGGAAAAGGGTGGGCAGATTTTATGTTTCTGGAATGTATGCCTTTCATGAAGTGCCTTGTAATTTACTAATTTAGAGAACGGGACATCAGGGAAGGCAGGTCACTGGATAATGTAATACCTCACAGAAACAGTAGCAAGGAGTCATAGAAAGGTGTCAGAATGTAGAGAAGTAACATTTCACAGCATTTCACAAGGATCATTTCTCAGCCTTCTGCTATTCCTGACATACATAAGTGATTTGACAATAAAAAGTGAGTAACATGTTCCTCTTTGCAAAGTTCACATGGAAAATACCAGTGAGGCTTCAAGAGAACCTGAACAGGCTGCTAGAATTGTCAAATAAATGGCTGCACAAGTTCAACTGTGATAAGTGGAAGGTGATGAGGATAGGAAAACTGAAGTTGTAGGCAACAACCTGTGTCAGTAGAGTATATCTAGTTGTAGACATAGAACTAAACATATTGCTGGAAACCCACATATAGAGGATAACATTAGCTGCATGTGCAACATTCATAAATGTGAGAATATCCCTCAGGAATCTTGATAAGGACTCCAGAATAATAATACATTACATACGTAATCATATTGGAGTCTGCAGCACCGGCATGACATCCATACCTTCAGAAACTTATAAAAACCTTGATAAGGTCCAGACATTTGTTCCATGGTTCATCCATGAGATTAAGGCCCTTAACCCTTTGACTGTCGCAACCCCTAATCCAGAGGTGTCTCCTGTTGTCGCAAAATTTAAAAAAAAAAAAAAAATAATTATTTTTTCTTATGAAATGATAGATCTTTTTTCCATGGTAATGACACCAAAAGTATGAAATTTGATGGAAAACTTACGGAATTACGCTCTTGCGAATTTAGTGATCTCGGCGATATATACGCATCGATAATTTCGCCGAATTTGAGCCCAATTTTCGGCCAATTCCATTGTTCCAGTCGACCAAACTCATAGCTATTTCTTTAGAACTCCATTTTTTCTATCGATTGAATACAAGAAACCACCAATTTACCAATTTCAACTACCCAATAAAGTGGTCAGAATTTGGCAATTTGGCCAATTTCATGCAAAATAAAAAAGTTGTCAATTTCAAAATAGGGTCCAGAATAAACAATGCAGACATTCCAGGCACTAAAATAAGATGTTATCTGTTCATTAGTCATGTCTTTAGGCCCCTCTTATATTCCTCTTGCTTTCTATTTTGATTTTTTATTCACACAAAAAATAGAAGATTTACCGTTATGCAAACTATTGCATTATTGTAGAAATGGTATAAATAATAACAGTGCACTTGTGAAAGAATATTAGACTCGCCAGTTAATGTGTATTGGACGCGTGGCGTGATTTGTTTACTCTTGAACATTGGCAAAAATCGAACATTTTCCCTACTTTGAGCTCAATTTCAAGGTCGTTTTCATCATGAAACAAAAATAAAGTCATCTATATTTCTGTAGTATGTTTTCCGTTCTATCAAATGAGACCATTTCAAAGTCGGCGTTTTAATCCAAAAACACGGTCAGTTTTTTTTTTTCTCATTATGCACTGCGTGCTGCAGGATTTTTTTATACAGCGCACACTGACCACAGACCCATTCTCTCATATGTGGGCCTACCAGCTTTCTCCCGCTTGATTTGAAGCCGCTAGAATTTTTGAGTATATATACGTCCGATACAGTGGCTCATAAGATGTATATATATGACCAAAACAGTCAAAGGGTTAATTATGAGGACAGACAAATAACCTAGATTCTTAACATTGGTGGCATAAAGGAGTGTATGGGATATTGTCACAGGAAGTGTAAATAAAAGTTTAAAATCAAAATAAGCAGAAGAGAAATTAGAGGGAACTTTTTCAGTGAGAAAGTGGAATGACACTAAGAATGGAGATATAAAGCGGAAGCTAACTCCATAAACGACTTCGTAAGAAAATGTTATGTGAAACCTGTGAGGCACAGTACTGCAGCTGAGTGGCAAGAACTATGGATGACTGGAGAAACATAGATGACAAGGAAATATAATACAGTGGACCCCCAGTTTTCGTAATGCTCCAAACTCGAACAATTATGTAAGTGTATTTTTGTAAGTGCTTTTGTAAGTGTATATTTGGGGGTCTAAAAGGACTAGTCTAATTTACATTATTCCTTATGGGAACAAATTCGTTTGGTAACGGCACTTGAACAGCATTCTGGAACGAATAAATCACGAGCACCGGGGGTCCACTGTAATAGCAAACAGAACACTACCTGTGAATAGACAAAGACACAGATGGAAACTCAACACTTTTATATATAATAGAGATATTATGAATCATTTTTAGAACATTAAAGAGATGTATTGTACTTTGGAAAAATATACAAGAGATTGGTTTCCATATGTGGATTTTGAAGGAGTTCCTCATACAAGATTAACACTACTTCCCATCTCTGGGACTTATGTCTGGCTAAGTGATTTACCTGAATCCCTTTATAAATGTTAACTTGATCACACTATGACAGAATATCAAATCACAAATACTACTTGTCTTCATGCCAACACAGATAATTAAACATACCTGCTGGATGCTGAAGCCCTTACCTTTCTAAACCTTCACACCTTTCCATGGCCCAGCTTGCCTGGTGGCTAAAGCTCTCGCTTCACACACGGAGGGCCCAGGTTTGATTCCCAGCGGGATGGAAACATTTCAACGTGTTTCCTTACACCTGTTGTCATGTTCACCTAGCAGCAAATAGGTACCTGGGTGTTAGTCGACTGGTGTGGGTCGCATCCTGGGGTACAAGATTGAGGACCCCAATGGAAATAAGACAGACAGATATGCAGAGGATGTTTTTTAAACAACATTTTTGAGGCAATTATCAGATAGGGAATTCTTATTATTGTCTGGTATTCTGAAATCATAATACATAACATGAACGAGCCCCTTCCATTATAATTCTGATAGTGTTCCATAGTCTTGAACCTTTTTTTGGCTTGGAGTTTCTACTCAGCTTGAGTTGAACACACATGACTTCAAAAAGTTATTTATTCCTTGCATCATGTCTATACATTCTTTTGTAGTTCTCCAAGAAGTTTTAGCTCTGGGTTATTATTTGTATTTCATATTCTGTGTATATTGTAGAAGAAAAAGATTTATTAAAAATTGAAAATTTTTATTTCCTTGCGAAGTTTATTATGTGTGGTTTACATATTATAAGATATTAATTACAAAGAAAGCCACTAGCATGCCTAGGGATTTCGTGCAGACTAATCCTAATTCTTATTGACTATTCCATATTGACACAGGTTATGAAGCAGTACATTTTAACCCTTTCACTGTCGGTGCCATATAGGTACGGCTTATGAGCCAGTGTTGGTGACGTATTAATACGCCAAAATTCTAGTGGCTTCAAATCTAGCAGGAGAAAGCTGGTAGACTTACATGTGAGAGAATGAGTCTGCATGGTCTGTGCGCCTAACAGTAAGGAATACTTCACTCCCCGCCAGATTGGGACTCTTTCCTTCCCAAGTGATAGTTCTAACATAGATTAAAGTGTCAGTGAAGATGAATCTCATGGTTTTGAGGAGTTTTTACCGAAAGCAATGCCCAGGATACCAGAAATAGTGCTGAAAACCCAGATGGTTATCAACCTTCCACCTCCCTTCCACCTTCCACCAAAAAAGTCAGACAAAGTGACTTATTTCCATGTGGTAGGTGGGGAAGACAGCATAGTTGGTGGGGAAGACAGTGTGGGTCGTGGGGAGGGCAATGTGGGTGATAGGTTTGTGCAAAGATGCAACATATGTGTAGATTACCTAGGATAACCCAAAAAAGACAGACAAAGTGACTTATTTTCATGTGGGTGGTGGGGAAGGCAGTGTGGGTGGTGGGGAAGATGGCATGGTTGGTGGGGAAGACAGCATGGGTTTGTGTAAGCATGTTTTGTCAACAATATAATGATAACAATGTTTGTGCAGTTATTGTGTTGCATACAGTGATTAGATACAGTGGACCCTCGGTTAACAAAAAAAACTTCATCCCAGAATGCTGCTCAAGTGCCATTACCGAACGAATTTACTTCCTTAAGAAATAATGTCAAGTAGGTTAGTCCATTTCAGACCCCCCAAAATACACTTCCACAATCACTTACAATATTATACTTACATAATTGTACGATTTCCGGGGTATTCGTTAACCGAGGGTCCACTGTATAGTACAGTGGACCCTCGGTTTTCGTTGAAAATTCTTTCCAGAATGCTGTTTGAGTGCCGTTACTGAACGAATTTGTTCCCATAAGGACAAATGTAAATTAGAATTGTTGTTTCAGACCCCCAAAAATACACTTACAAAAGCACTTACGAAAATACACTTACATAATTGTTCAAGTTTGGAGGTGAACGAAAACCAAGGGTCCACTGTATATACATTATGTATTATATTGGTCTCACAGGCCACAAAAGTTACTTGAAAAAATAAAATATTAGAAAAGAAAAAAAAATCGAATAAAAGTAAAAATAATATTACCGAGTGAGCGGCAGTCGCCGATGTTGCCATAAGCGGTTCACTTTCTGTCAACTTCTCGCCTCTATATCTCGGTAAGTACTGATCGCAATTTTTTTTTCTTTTAAAACACTCCCAAAAACATTCTTAAGATTTTGTTAAGAAAAAATAATTTTTTTTTTCGAATATTTTTCGAAAGAGAGTGAGTTCAGGATCAGGGGTCTCGACAGTGAAAGGGTTAACTAACACCCAGGTACATATTTTACTGATGGGTGAACAGGAGCAATAGGTGGACCCTTGGAAACACGTCCTAAAGTTTCCACCCATACTGGGGATCGACCCCTGGACCTCAGTGTGTGATCTTAGTGCACTACCAATCGAGCTACATTACACTTAACTTATAGTAATTATATGACTGTTATATCTGACTCACTTTTTTAACCCTTAAACTGTCCACACGTAGATATACGTTCACTCGCGTAGCTGACCGAGTATTTTGAGAAAAAAATAAATTGTTCTTTTTCTTTAAAATGAAGAGTTCGTTTTGTTTGTCATTCCCACATTTTGTAATACTACACACACTGAGTGCACAGACCCATTCTCAAATCTCTAGGCAACTCAGGCTTATCGTAGCAAGGTTAAAAGCATTTGAAAAAAAACGTAGATCTACGTTCGGTCAGCTACGCGAGTGAACGTATATCTACGTGTGGACAGTTTAAGGGTTAATTTCATACGTCAGGAAATTTTTAATTTGTTGCATATTAGTTGTCTTTCTGTTAATACATTGGCTATTTTGATTTACCATATAAAATCTAAGTAGTATACAGTTTATTATTTTTTTTATTATTAACACATCGGCCATTTCCCAACAAGGCAGGGTGGCCCAAAAAAGAAAAAATTTCATCATTCACTCCATCACTGCCTTGCCAGAGGCGTGCTTACACTACAGTTATAAAACTGCAACATTAACACTCCTCTTTCAGAGTCCCAGCAGTGTACTTCCCATCTCCAGGAATCAAGTCTGGCCTGCCAGTTTCCCTGAATCCCTTCATAAATGTTACCTTTCTTACAATCCAACAGCACATCAAGTCCTAAAAGCCATTTGTCTCCATTTGCTTCTATCTAACACACTCACACACTGGAAGTCCAAGCCCCTCGCACACAACACCTTTACCCCCTCCCTCCAACCTTTCCTAGGTTGACCCCTACCCTGCCTTCCCTCCACTACAGATTTATACACTCTTGAAATCATTCTATTTCGTTCCATCCTCTCTGCATGTCCAAACCATCTCAATAACCCCTCCTCAGCTCTTTGGATAATAGTTTTGGTAATCCTGCACCTCCTTTTAATCTCCAAACTATGAATTCTCTGCATTATATTCACACCACACATTGCCCTCAGACATGACATCTCCACTGACTCCAGCCTTCTCTTTGTTGCAACATTTACCACCCATGCCTCACACCCATACTATACTCTCATACAGTCCCCTCTTTGCTTTCATGGATAAAGTTCTTTGTCTCCACAGACTCCTCAGTGCACCACTCACAATTTTCCCCTCGTCAGTTCTGTGATTCACCTCATCTTTCATATACCCATCTGCTGACACATCCACTCGCAAATATCTGAATACATTCACCTCCTCCATACTCTCTCCCTTCAATCTGATATTCAATCTTATGTTACCTAATTTTTTTGTTATCCTCATCACCTTACTCTTTCCTATATTCACTTTTAATTTCCTTCCTTTACATACCCAACCAAACTCATCAACCAACCTCTGCAACTTCTCTTCAGAATCTCCCAAAAGCACAGTGTCATCAGCAAAGAGCAACTGTGACAACTCCCACTTTGTGTTAGATTCTTTATCATTTAACCCCATACCTCTTGCCAACACCCGCACATTCACTTCTCTTACAACTCCATCTATGAATATATTGAACAACCATGGTGACATCACACATCCTTGTCTAAGGCCTACTTTTACTTGGAAATAATCTCCCTCCCACCTACATACTCTAACCTGAGCCTCACTATCCTCGTAAAAACTCTTCACTGCTTTCAGTAACCTACCTCCTATTCCATACATTTGCCACATCTGCCACATTGCCCTCCCCTATCCACCCTGTCATACACCTTTTCCAAATCCATAAATGCCACAAAAACTTCTTTACTCATATCTAAATACTGTTCACCTATATGTTTCACTGCAGACACTTGGTCTACACAACCCCTACCCTTCCTAAAGCCTCCTTGTTCATCTGCTATCCTGCTTTCCGTCTTACTCTTAATTCTTTCAATAATAACTCTACCAATAACTCTACTTTAATAACTCTACTTTACCAGGTATACTCAACAGCCTTATTCCCCTATAATTTTTACTCTCCTTTGTCCCCTTTCCCTTTATACAAAGGAACTATGCATGCTCTGCCAATCCCTAGGTACCTTACCCTCTTCCATACATTTATTAAATAAAAATACTAACCACTCCAAAACAATATCCCCACCTGCTTTTAACATTTCTATCTTTATCCCATCAATCCCTGCTGCTTTAACCCCTTTCATTCTACCCACTGCCCCATGCATTTCTCCCACATTCACAACTGGTTCTTCCTCACTCCTAAATGATGTTATTCCTCCTTGCCCTATACACGAAATCACAGCTTCCCTATCTTCATCAACATTTAACAATTCTTCAAAATATTCCCTCCATCTTCCCGATACCTCTAACTCTCCATTTAATAACTCTCCTCTCCTATTTTTGACTAACAAATCCATTCGTTCCCTAGGCTTTCTCAATTTATTAATCTCACTCCAAAACTTTTTCTTATTTTCAACAAAATTTGTTGATAAAATCTCTCTCACTCTCTCATTTTCTCTCTTTTTACATTGTTTCACCACTCTCTTACCCTCTCTTTTTCTCCATATTACTGTAATTCTCATACCTGGAGTTTATCTGGAGAGAGTTTTGGGGGGTCAACGCCCCCGCGGCCTGGTCTGTGACCAGGCTTCATGGTGGATCAAGGCCTGATCAACCAGGCTGTTACTGCTGGCCGCACGCAGTCCAACGTGCGAACCACAGCCTGGCTGGTCAGGTACCACCTTTAGGTGCCTGTCCAGTGCCTGCTTGAAGACAGCCAGGGGTCTATTGGTAATCCCCCTTATGTATGCTGGGAGGCAGTTGAACAGTCTTGGGCCCCTGACACTTATTGTGTTGTCTCTCAACGTGCTAGTGGTACCCCTGCTTTTCATATGCTAACTTTTTCTCCCTTACTACTCTCTTTACATCATCATTCCACCAATCGCTCTTCTTCCCTCCCGCACCCACTTTCCTGTAACCACAAACTTCTGCTGAACACTCTTACACTATATTCTTAAACTTACCCCATACATCTTCTACCCCATTGCCTATACTCACACTAGCCCATCTGTCATCCTACAGTTGTTTATATCTTACCCTAACTGCTTCCTTTAGTTTATAAAGCTTCACCTCTCTCTTACTTGCTTCTTTCATTTTCTTTGTATCCCATCTACCTTTCACTCTCACTGTAGCTACAGCTAAAAAGTGATCTGATATATCTGTGGCCCCTCTATAAACATGTACTTCCTGAAGTCTACCCAACAGTCTTTTATTTACCAATACGTAGTCCAACAAACTACTGTCATTACGCCCTATATCAAGTCATGATATTAATGGTTGTTAGGTCCCTGGAGGTGACACCACTCCTCAGTCATGGTATTAATGGTTGTTAGGTCCCTGGGGTGACACCACTCCTCAAGTCATGATATTAATGGTTGTTAGGTCCCTGGAGGTGACACCACTCCTCTAGTTATGGTATTAATGGTTGTTAGGTCCCTGGGGTGACACCACTCCTCAGTCATGGTATTAATGGTTGTTAGGTCCCTGTAGGAGACACCACTCCTCAGTCATGGTATTAATGGTTGTTAGGTCCCTGGAGGTGCCACCACTCCTCAGTCATGGTATTAATGGTTGTTAGGTCCCTGGAGGTGCCACCACTCCTCAGTCATAGTTAACACTTAATTTGGCCTGTCTGAATTATTGAAGCAATTTTTGGTCAAATATCTAAATATTGCTCAAATTTGCATAGCATTGACATTTATAAGAGTATGATTGTTTGGAATATAGGGATTGTTCACCAAGCAACAATTTAGGGATTGTGTACCAAGCAGCAATTTAGGGATTGCACCAAGCAGCAAATCAGGGATCATGCACCAAGTAGCAATTTATGGATCATGCACCAAGCAGCAATTTAGGAGTCATACACCAAGCAACAATATAGGAGTTGTGCACCAAGCAACAATATAAAAGTCGTGCAGCAAGCAACACTATAGGAGTGATGTGCCAAGAGAACAACGATACCAAGAAAATAATATGAATACTGGAAGGTGTCTGCAAAATAGTGTTGAGTATGACTGTTATTCAGTCAAGTCTGACAGGTTACGAAGCACAGGGATTCTGGGGTTCAGTTATATTAAAAAAGAAAGGCAAAACTTACTTGGGTTATGAAACAATAGTTTAATTAAATGATGGTTTGTGTAGGTAGACTGAAGCATATTCTTGTGCCTGGTTGCATAGTGGTGGTCTGCTTAATATTGAGAGGAATTCAGAAGGGTGGGATCAGCTATATTGTGGTTCCTGGTCAGTGAAGAAGGCAACAGTACCAACCCCTACATCTCACCGGCAATAAATCATATCAAACCTTGCATATTATCCATTTCAAATTCAGAAAAACCACTTGATATATATGCTTACAAGTTTTTGGTTCATATATTTAACTAAATATACTGTGTAAATGAGGAATGAGAGCACAGTATAACAATGTTTGAGTGTCACTATGTACATTTATAAATAAATGAATATCATGTGATATTATTGATACTGTACTGTATAAATATTTTCCAGTAGCCATGTAAAGCAACTGTTATATTGCGATAGAGAAAGTGTTTAGCATGTGTGTTGTATGCTTTGTGTAGAGCAAAGCTGGCAAGTGTGTTGACGACCAAACTGCATCAATGTTGTGTACAGCAGAGTGTCAACATGTGGGTGTTGATAGTACATTACTACCTGGCTGATGGTGTCCATATTGGTTCACATAGTGTTAACAGTGAACGCTCACCTAACTTACCACAAGAATGATTATGGTTAATATTGGTGATGCTACTCATGGTGAGCAGCAGTCATTGATAATATGATTATAGTACCATCATTACACCATACACTGACATTGGTATATCAGATTTGCTCCTGAGTTAATGTCACTTCCATCTTCACATGTCCGAAAAAAAAAGTGTAGCAAATACAAAAAGTTAGAAATTGATCACATTGGTGTAGAATGTAATGTATTATAGTGTGAGTGAAAGCCTGCACAGTGATGACAATATCAGTAATAGAACTTGGCTTATGTTCATGCAGTTAGTGTACAAAGGCATAGCAAGTGTTTGTTGTACAGAGTTGTATACCGGGTGTAGTGCAGCTGTTCTACAGTAAGTGTAACATGAGTATTAAACAGTATTGGAAGATCTTTTCCAAGCTATTAACCAAATTATATATAAGCCATAGGTAAACTATTATGCAGATTGCTTCTGCAATGTGTAAAATAAATTTGTTTATGAATGTAAATAATAATACAGTATTGTGTTTTCTGGATATATAGGTTGTGGTATATGTATCTAAAGCTTTATGCCCACAAACATTCACATGTAAACTATGTATTGTAGACTTAACTTCGGTTTATGACGGCTCTGTTGAAGGTTTGTCACCATGGTACAGTACTGGTTTGATACCTATGTGTTAATTGTATATAATAATTTCATGGAATCATATTTTATAGCATGTTTGAAAAGTCAATTCTTGGTCAGTAGCATCAAAAATTACTGATACATTTACTTTTGTCATGTAATAGAGTGGACTGATAGTATGTAATTAAGATTCAGTGTTGCTTATGACATTTTATTGTGAAGATTTTTGCCCACCAGTGACTGTCAGTGGGCAAAACATCTTGACAATAAAATGCCATAATCACATTGTGTGTCCTATTTGCACACCTCTGTTGTGTTCATGTGGTCTCACAAGTGTACACAGTGATTGCAGATAGTAATTACTACTGGCTGGTCTAGCATAGTGATAGGTGAGTTTGCATACACCTTCAAATCATCTGTAAGGTAATGCTAAGTTACCACATGGTCAAGAATTAATTTTTCAGGGATATGCACATTCCTCAAGTTTAAGTCCTTCATATCATTTACGTCTTCCTTTAGGAGTCACCAATATGCTTATCTTATACCCCTGTAAACCTCACACAGATATTTAGATTTACGCAGAAATAAATTGTTTATTATTACAGAAGCTGAATATTAGGCAATCTGGTGCTATTAAAAAATTAGTTATAATCTGTTGTAGAAAATAGTGGAAAGTCACATTTTATTAAGACCACAAAATTTGAGAAAATTATTAATGTAGTAGACCAGAGGATGGTAGTAGAATTTTTGTTGCATCATATTTGTAAATACTTGAATTTATTGTATAGTTACATTACTGTATTTGTAATGAACTAAAAGTTCCTGCAGTAACTAACAATACATTCAGTCTTTGAAAGTTTTTTCCTCTTTAAATTCAAATATAAATGTGTTTTAGAAATGGGTTGTAGGATAATTTTGTGCACGTAAAGCTAAATTTGAAAGCATTAATTTAGAGCTCTGTGTGAGGACCAGGTGTGCCCAGACTTAAATTTATGCGCCTTATGCGAATATGAGAGATATTTCAAGACCAGTAATGCCAGGTCTTAGCTTGAACCACAGCCACTTTTCATTTAATTCATCAGTCATATATGCAGTTTGATAAAAAAAAATATAAAATTGTACACAATATCTTCCGTAGGGTAAAACTGAAATCATTCCTATTTACACAGTGTGAGGGAAATAACAGACAATCAGATTTGATCCAAGGAAGTAGAGGGTATATTCAATTCCCTGGATCAAGAGCCCTTACCAGCATTAAGCCACCCCTTGAAAGAGGGTAGAACTGATAGTTTGATACAAGAATTATACATAACGTCTATGGTCCCTATTATCTTTTTGTAGCTTCTACAGATAAATCTATAGTATGTTGAGCAGGTTTGACCTTTGGGTATTTAGTAGTGTCTCAGTATAGTGTTAAAATGTTCCAATAAAATAAATTAGTTACTTTGTTTTATTCATGTTTGTATAGTTCATCTATAATTTCTATTTTGTCACAAGAACAAATTACATTTCCTATTTTTTTCTTCGTAACCTTCATATAAAAATATTGTGCTTGGTAAAAATATTTCAGAAACAGATGCAGCTAAGAAAAACTTAGATCTGACACATTTAAAAAACAGATTATATTGGGTAGCTTTTAAAATACATTGGACAAACATGTGAGTGAGAAGGTTTGGCTTTGAGAAGGACTTACCCACCATGGGCCAGTAGGCTTACTGCAGTGCTTCTCCTCCTCTTATATTAGACCCCAGTAATATCCAGTCTGCTAATGTTGTACTGTAACTTTTGTAATTTACACAATATTATTATTTAAACAACTAAAGTTGTGTGTCAGACAATACTTGTAATATATGAAAATCAGTGTCTCAGAGATGTCAAGTAGCCCACAGAACACAAGTCCCCTTTAAAAAAATCATCCATCATAAACAAATCACTCAAAATAATTCAAGTTCTTTAAAAAAATTCAGGTGGCAAAGAAAATCATTCCATAAAGCTACTTTGATACAAAAATCATTCATTGGACAGAGATCATCTCACACAACTTCTGTCCAGCCATGACCTAACATAGTTCCATCCCAGCCATTGTGAGATCAATGTCAACATTATCAGTGTCAGTTGATGATACAACACATCATCCCAGCCATCATGAGATTAATGGCACCATTATCAATGTCATAACATCAATGGTATACAATAGCAACAAGTTGAAGAATTAGACACATGTACAACATCTGGGTATCTCATTATCAGCATCAATTGATAGAACATTATACTAAAATAGGTTACAAAACTTGGAGCAATAATATAGAAAAAAATCAACCGTCTTATAAACAAAAAATAGTCCTATAAAATAACATACGTCCTTTTGCCTTGTGCTGTGATGGTGTATTGAAGTTTGATCCAAGGAAAATAGAGGGCTTGGCAACTCCAGTTCCTCAAATCAAGAACCCTTCACTATCAGCAGGACTCATGAAGGGTACACATTCCATGGTTAAGGACACTTTTGAATAGTTCAGGACATTTATTCAAGAAAATCTTTCACCCTGAGTGGTTTTTATCAATGATGATTGGTGAAAGTACTTGTCAATCAGAGCATCACCACTCAGGACAGGTGAAGGTACTTGTCAATCAGAGCCTCACCACTCAGGACAGGTGAAGTAATTCATGACAAAAACGATTTCTTTAATAAATGTTTTGAAGTGTACACAAGTTCCTTTTTCCCTCAGTGTGTCAACCTGTACACATATCTTAATCTACAAAAGCATCATATGGCAGACGTAACTGCATGATGTCCTCAATATCACATGATGTGCTGTGATTGCAACTAAGGTTTTGCATTTCTGGTCAGATAAGATAGAGCTGTATGAATCTTATAGATTGTTTATATGCATTTATATGGTTATCTTATAGTGTATTAAATTCTATTTGTAATGAAGACATGTTGAATAAAATTTTACATGTTTTACTGTTTATTGATACCTTAAATAAAGTAAACAGTATTACAGTAGTTGTTAAAAGTATTGTTAATTTTTTCCATAGCAAAAATACTGTAATGTAGCAGTAAAGTAAAGGCCGTGCACTATGACAATTTTGGATTAGCCTAGGTAATTTACATGTTACTATATACAATAACCGCTGTGGAAAAAAGCATTGACTTTAGTTAGTTGAATATCTTTATTATGCACCCCATACCCATCCTGTGGGCAGTAGTCAAAGGATTACAGAGGTACATAGTGGGTCCAGGGACTGGGCCCCAAAGTTTTGATAGCTGAACAAGTCACACCTCTTTAAGGGGGGCTCCTTGTCATGGTAAAGAGGCTATCGGTCTGAGGAATTGGACCTTTTGGTCTTCTTCCTCTGACCGAACCTAATTACCCCCAATCCTCCCTTCCCATCCCCCCCTTTTTTCCTCCCTCCTCCCAACCCTTCCCTTTTCCCCATCCCATTTGTAGCTTCTGGGGTCCTCCCCTCTGGCATTATGGTTTCTAGGTAGGGGGAAGTGTGCTGGAGTTCATCTCACTCTGTGAAGTTCCTTGGGTATGGTGTAGTTTGTCGTGGAATCTGGATTATCTGGAGGCACCCTGCTAACTTTCCGGATTTCTGAGAAGTGGGTGGGATGTCCTGCAGTTGACGGGTGTATCTCCAGAGGCTGCCTGTCGGTTTTGGGAGGTGGCAGCCGAAGGAGGTATGCTTTGTGGGGGCTTCTGACCGCCCTCTCTTTTGTCCGCTGAGGTGGCTTGGTAGATGTGAGGTTGCTATCCCGGAGCGCTGGTTTACTGGCGTGACGGGTGGGGTATGGCATGGGTTCCACGCTGCATCTACACTGCTTGTGGTCTTTAGGTCCTCTCGGATGAGAGGAGGACCTTACGGCCCTTTCATGCCTTCTAGTGACTGTCCCTCCACTGTCCCTTTTTTTTTCATCTTTTTTCTTTCCTTTTTTTTTTAAAATAATAGCATAAAAGGTTAGGTTAGGCTAGGCAGTGAAGCGGCAGCTCATGCAGCAAGGGTCTACATCAGGGACTTACCAGAGGACAAGGCCGTAGTTAAACTTGGCTTTAGAAATGCTTTTATTATGGTGAAAAAGAGATGTGGTCTTACTAGCCGTTCGGGATCGGTTCCCCAGTCTTTTTCCCTTCATTTCAGCTGGCTACAGCAAACCCTCAGTTCTTTTGTTTGGCAAACATGAAATTCCCTCATCAGAGGGTGTTCAGCAGGGTGATCCACTTACTCCATTTCTCTTCTGCTTGGCAGTAAGAGATCTAACTTCCAGCCTACACAGCGAGCTCAACATCTTGTAGCTGGATGATGGCACTCTGGCAGGTACTGAAGAGTCCCTGCTAGATGACTCTTCAGTATTGAGGACTCATCCTCAATCCCTCCAAGTGTGAAATCATCACAACGAACCAGGAAATAATCAGAGCTGTGCGAACAATCCTCCCTGAAGTCTCTACTACCACCGCTGGGTCATCAGGCCATCGACAGTCCTCAAGAACAAACTGAATGATCTGAAGAGAATGGAGGAGAGAATAAGAGATCTTGATGCCCATGATGCCCTGTGTCTCCTCACAAGGTCTCTTACTCTGCTAAGACTCACTTCCTGAGGTGTGCACCCTCTTTTGACAACCCAACATTCAATGAATATGTCTCACTCCTGAGATCAATCTTTAAGAAGGCACTGAATCTGTCACTGGAAGATCAGCAATGGGATCAGGCAACTCTCCCAGTGTGACTGTGAGGTATAGGGGTGCGCAAGGCAACACAGGTAACTTACCTGCATTTCTGAACTCGTGTTTGGCTTCCAGTGGACTAGTCAAGGAGATTGTCCCCGAACGATTGAGAGATGTGATAGGAACTCAAGACTCCAGGTTCCTTGAAGCAGCCATGAGGTGGGACACCCTTGCAAACTCCTCCAGTAGACCAACTCCTCCCAAAAAGCACACACAAAGGGACAAACCGATCATGGAAAAAATCGCCAACACAATGCTCACCAACGCTTCAGGAAAAAACAACACTCTTCTCCTAGCGGTGAAGGCACCACATTCAGATTTCCTTTTAGCTGTTCCCAGTTCCTCTCTGGGCACTCGACTCGACTCACAGGCCATTCGGATTGGTGTTGCTCTTTGCCTAGCCGCCCCCATACTCACCGAACATAGGTGTATTTGCAGCAGGGCGAAGGCTGATCAAGTCTGACTTCATGGTCTCGTGTGTCACGTATCAGAAGGGAAGTATGCTAGACATGAGGTGGTCAATGACATCATAAAGAGAAGCCTCACTGTTGCCCAGCTGAACTAGAACCCCAAGTACAGAGGTCTAAAGGAAGTCAAAAGCGTCCTGACGGAGCCTGATGGTAGGATGGTAAGCAGATTGCCTGGGACTACACCTGTGTTGCCACATTGGCAGACACCTACTTGCCATACTCTGAAGCTGAAGGGGGTGGAGCCGCTAGCTACAGGATGACCCAGAAGACCTGCAAATATGAAGACCTGCACCCTTGCTATAACTTCATTCTAGTAGAGTAGGAGACCCTTGGAGCATGGGGCAAGTGTGCTCTAAAGTTCCTCAAAGAGCTGGGTGAAAAACTCTTTCACAGAAACCAAGGATCACAGAGCGGCCAGCTTCCTCTTTCAGAGACTCAGTGTTGCGATCCAGAGGGAAAATGCTTGCAGCATTCTGGGCACACGGCCCACTGCCGGGGACCTGGTCGAAGTATTCTAGATATATCTCTGAGATGTTATTTATGTTGTTCTACTCTCTATTGTATTTTTGTCAATGCGGTTTGTCTTTAAATAAAGTCTACATAGAATACAGAACATAGGGGGTGGTAGGAGAAGTCAATATTCAAACAGCTCTGGGGAGAACCTTGAGTTTATATATATTTTTTATATTATTATTGATACATCGGCCGTTTCCCACCAAGGCAGGGTGGCCCAAAAAAGAAAAACTTTCATCATCATTCACTCCATCACTGTCTTGCCAGAGGCATGCTTACACTACAGTTACAAAACTGCAACATTAACACCCCTCCTTCAGAGTGCAGGCACTGTACTTCCCATCTCCAGGACTCAAGTCCGGCCTGCCGGTTTCCCTGAATCCCTTCATAAATGTTACTTTGCTTCCACTCCAACAGCACGTCAAGTATTAAAAACCACTTGTCTCCATTCACTCCTATCAAATACGCTCATGCATGCTTGCTGGAAGTTCAAGCTCCTTCCACACAAAACCACCTTTACCCCTTCCCTCCAACCTTTCCTAGGCAAACCCCTACCCTGCCTTCCCTCCACTACAGATTTATACACTCGAAGTCATTCTACTTTGTTCCATCCTCTCTACATGTCCAAACCACCTCAACAACCCCTCCTCAGCCCTCTGGATAATAGTCTTGGTAATATCGCACCTCCTCCTAATTTCCACACTATGAATTCGCTACATTATATTCACATCACATATTGATCTCAGATATGACATCTCCATTGCCTCCAGTCTTCTCCTTGTTGCAACATTCACCACCCATGCTTCACACTCGTTTATAACGACACAAAACATACTCAACCCCTGCCAATTTGGCTTCAGGAAAAATAAAAGCACTAACGATGCAATCGTAAAAATGATAGACCTGCTTTACACAGCACTGGAAAATAAGGAATATCCATTAGGACTTTTTATTGACCTATGGAAAGCTTTCGACACAGTAAACCACGGCATCCTACTCCACAAACTTGACCACTATGGAATAAGAGGTCATGCACTTGCATACTTCAAATCCTACCTCACTAATAGGTATCAGTATGTCACATCCTCCTCGGCACGACCACTTGATACTGGAGTACCACAGGGAAGTGTCCTTGGTCCCCTGCTCTTCCTCTTATACATCAATGATCTTCCCAATGTATCACAACACCTGAAACCAATACTCTTTGCTGACTTAGTTTGATATCTTTATTATGCACCCCATACCCATCCTGTGAGCGGTAGTCAAAAGATTACAGAGGTACATAATGGGTCCAGGGACTGGACCCCAAAGTTTTGATAGCTGAGCAAGTTACAAAGGTAATGAACTCACTACAATAGAACACAGTTACAAAGGTAATGAACTCACAAGTTACAAGGTAATGAACTCACAAGTTACAAAGGTAATGAACTCCAAGTTACAAGGTAATGAACTCACAAGTTACAAAGGTAATGAACTCACAAGTTACAAAGGTAATGAACTCACAAGTTACAAAGGTAATGAACTCACAAGTTACAAAGGTAATGAACTCACAAGTTACAAAGGTAATGAACTCACAAGTTACAAAGGTAATGAACTCACAAGTTACAAAGGTAATGAACTCACAAGTTACAAAGGTAATGAACTCACAAGTTACAAGGTAATGAACTCCAAGTTACAAGGTAATGAACTCACAGTTACAAAGGTAATGAACTCACAAGTTACAAAGGTAATGAACTCACAAGTTACAAAGGTAATGAACTCACAAGTTACAAAGGTAATGAACTCACAAGTTACAAAGGTAATGAACTCACAAGTTACAAAGGTAATGAACTCACAAGTTACAAGGTAATGAACTACAAGTTACAAGGTAATGAACTCACAAGTTACAAAGGTAATGAACTCACAAGTTACAAAGGTAATGAACTCACAAGTTACAAAGGTAATGAACTCACAAGTTACAAAGGTAATGAACTCACAAGTTACAAAGGTAATGAACTCACAAGTTACAAAGGTAATGAACTCACAAGTTACAAGGTAATGAACTCAAAGTTACAAAGGTAATGAACTCACAAGTTACAAGGTAATGAACTCACAAGTTACAAAGTAATGAACTCACAAGTTACAAAGGTAATGAATCATGTAAGTAAATTTACTTACTTACGTTTATACATGGTTACAATCATGAACAAATTATAAAGTAATGAACAATTCTTGGTGCAAATTTTAATTGTTGGGTCTCAGCGCTGTATAACCCTTGTGGTTTAGCGCTTCTATTTGATAATAATAATAATAATAATAATAATAATAATAATAATAATAATAATAATTGTTGGGTCACACACACACATATACATACACACATACACATACACACATATATACATACACACGCACATACAACAGGCCCAGTTTTCAATCGACATGTGTATAGGACAAAATGGTAATTAATACACATATATATACACACACACACACACACGTGGCAATGCTTTATTTACAGGTAGCAAAGTCAGGGTATTTTTCCAGAATGGTCTGTAATATACCACTGGATAAAATACTTTGACATATCATGAACATTTCTGTATCGCACTCCAGTACATAATGACGCAGGGTGTGACAATAATCCAACTGGCAAAGTTTACATTTTGTTTGGTCTACATCTGGTGGTGGTGATTTAACCTGCCAAAGATACTTGTAACCCAGCCGGAGGCGGGCGGTAGTGACATCCAAGAGTCTGCTTATTTTGTTGGATGCACCATAGACATGTGGCTCCTCCTGCATGATAGAATGATGATAGATGGACTGACTGGTGTCAATCTCCCTGAGTCTTAAGTCAATAAAATTCAGTTAAGTTATTATGAAATCAAGACTAAGAAGCACGCTAAACTGCACGAAGACATGTATAATCAGCATGGCTGACAAAATAGGTTGTAAATGTCTGTAGGATGGATGCAGGAGAGTTGGGCTTGTGAAGAGGGAGGATGGACGATTAGACAGGGTCCCTGGAGTGAAGATGAACGGGTGGATTGTTATTATTAGAGCGCTAAACCACAGGCAGCGCATTGGGATGCGGAGGGTTGAAGAGGATGGACGATTAGTAGGTATGAGTGCAAGATGACGGTGGATGAGGGAGGGAGAAAGAGATCGAGGTGAAGGGCTGAGGAGTGCAAAGTAATCTTCAGAGTTTGTGTAGTAAGTCAGTTTCTGTCAAAAGTCAAGGAGAGAGTCAGGATTAAAGGAGGGCCATCTGCAAGAAGGGAAGGTAAAGAAAGGGCCGCAGAGCGAAGACGTCGTTGGAGGTAAATTCTGCGTGCTCGTTGATAGAGTGGGCAGTCCAACAGGATATGTCGAACAGACACTGGAACCTGACAATGCTCACAGAGAGGGGCAGGGAGCCTCTCCATGAGATACCCGTGAGTAAGACGAGTGTGGCCGATGCGAAGACGGGAGAGTGTAGTCTCCCAACCTCGACATTGGTGACAAGAAGGCCAGAAACCTATAACCGGTTTAATAGAATGAAGTTTGTTATTCAGCAGGTCAGACCAGCGTTGTTGCCAACGGGTGCGAAGGTGGGTAGCAATGACCGCAAAATAGTCCGTGAAAGGAACACCTCTATATGAAACTGGAAGGTCATGTACTGCTGACCGCGCAGCAGTGTCTGCCTGTTCATTGCCCTGTACGTCAACATGACCAGGGACCCAACAAAAGACAATATCTTTATGCTTGCTAAAGATACGGCGTAACCAAAGGTGGATACGAAGAACTAGGGGTGAGGTGTATCAATTTTACGGATAGCCTGTAAAGCACTAAGGAGTCTGAAACGACCACAAATGGTGATACAGGCATAGATGCAATACGGATAAGTGCCACAAGAATGGCATACAATTCAGCCGTAAATATGCTAGCCGAGGGTAACAGATGCCCTCGTATGACGCTGTCCGGAAACACTGCTGCGAATCCGACGCCGTCAGATGACTTTGAACCATCGGTGTATACTGCGATGGCATGGGAATGAGAACGGAAATGGTCTAGAAAGAAAGAGCGAGAAGCCGCCGTAGGTAGTTGGGCTTTCGCGCAAGGTAGAGGAATAGAACAGACACGGACAGCAGGAACTTCCCAAGGGGGTAGAGGAAAGGGTGAAGCCACATGAACATATAAAGGCGGAAGCTGAAGGGAAGACAAGAGTGAATGCAGACGAAGAGAAAGGGACGAAGTAAACAGGGGCGACGAACAAATAACGAGCGTCTACTAACATCTGTGACAATCCTATACATGGAAGGATTGCGGAGGTCATGAGAGCAACATAATAGCGAATGCAATGTGCATCACGACGATCGGACAAGGATGGAATGTTCGCTTCTACATAGAGGCTCTCAACCGGGGAAGAACGAAAAGCACCAAGGCATAAGCGTAATCCCTGGTGATGGATGGGATTAAGGCTGGAAAGAGTGGCAGGAGAGGCTGCCGAATATATCTGGTCACCATAATCGAGTTTCGATAGAATTAGGGCTGAATGTAGGCGAAGGAGAGTTCTACGAT
>WNWK01025299.1:0-28708 GCA_009830355.1 Cherax destructor | reverse complement strand
ACTTGGACCTTTTACAAGTCACACTAACAAAAGGACAGGGGAAGGGGTTTTTATAGGCAGGCAGACAGGAGGGCACAAGAAAGTGGTGGAGGGTTAATGGAGGGTAGTGTAGTGGTAGTAGTAGTGGAGTCAGTCTTTTCTGGGAAAGGGGCCCTTTTTAAAACGGGGGCCCCCCAAAGGAAAGGACAAAACACGGGGGGGAAAATTTTAAAATAAAATAAAAAAGGACAAAACAAGGCAAAAAAAAAAGAAAAAAAGGGGGAGAAAGGGAAAAGGAGAAGGGAAGGAAAAAGGGGGAAGGAATAGGTTAAGTCACGGGGGTTCTGAAGTTTTAGCATTTCAATAATGGGAGAGGAAAGCATCACAGAGACAAAGCCAGGGCTAAGATTCATACAGGGAAAGTTGTGTATAAGGGAGGATTCAACCAGACGGCGACTGTGAAAGTTGGACGTAGGGTAGACAGTTTTAGCAGAAGACCAATCAATAGGATGACTGTGATCTCTGACATGACAGAAAAGAGCATTAATAGTGTCGGTAAGCCTAACACTATTTTTGTGCTCCCTAAGTCTGTCAGAAAGAGATCGGCCAGTTTCTCCGAAGTACTGAAGAGGACAGGAGGAGCAAGAAATAGAGTAAACACCAGGAGAATCTATAGAGGGAGGGGAGGTATGAACTAGATTAGTGCGAAGAGTGTTAGTCTGGCGAAAGGTAAGTTTGATGTCTAAGGAACGGAGAGAGTTGTTGAGATTAGAGAGACCAGAGATGTAGGGAAGGCAGAGGACAGGAGAGTTCCCAGGAGTAGAGGGTTTAGGAGAGAAGAAAGTCCGTTTGGCACGAGAGAAGGCAGAGTCTATGAAATGGGAAGGGTAGCCAAGACGGGAAAATGAATTATGAAGAGTGGAAATTTCTGCTTCAAGGAACTGAGGATCACAAATACGGAGAGCTCTGAGAAAGAGGGAGATAAGAACACTTTTCTTGACAGAGGAAGCATGATAAGAAAAGTAGTGAATGTACATGCCACTGTGCATAAGCTTGCGGTACACGGAAAAGGCAAAACCTGTAACTGAGCGGTGGACATGAACATCAAGGAAAGGAAGCAAAGAATTAGATTCCCAATCAGCTTTAAACTTAATGGAAGGGGCAAGATTATTAAGAGCATCAAGAAATGGTTGGAAGAGACTTGAGTCATGAGGCCAAAGAGCAAAGATGTCATCTACATAGCGGAGCCAGAGTGATGGACGTACATCAATAGTGGGAAGAAGAACAGTCTCGAAGTATTCCATGTAAAGATTAGCAAGCCTATGCACAGTGGCATGTACATTCACTACTTTTCTTATCATGCTTCCTCTGTCAAGAAAAGTGTTCTTATCTCCCTCTTTCTCCGAGCTCTCCGTATTTGTGATCCTCAGTTCCTTGAAGCAGAAATTTCCACTCTTCATAATTCATTTTCCCGTCTTGGCTACCCTTCCCATTTCATAGACTCTGCCTTCTCTCGTGCCAAACGGACTTTCTTCTCTCCTAAACCCTCTACTCCTGGGAACTCTCCTGTCCTCTGCCTTCCCTACATCTCTGGTCTCTCTAATCTCAACAACTCTCTCTGTTCCTTAGACATCAAACTTACCTTTCGCCAGACTAACACTCTTCGCACTAATCTAGTTCATACCTCCCCTCCCTCTATAGATTCTCCTGGTGTTTACTCTATTTCTTGCTCCTCCTGTCCTCTTCAGTACTTCGGAGAAACTGGCCGATCTCTTTCTGACAGACTTAGGGAGCACAAAAATAGTGTTAGGCTTGCCGACACTAATAATGCTCTTTTCTGTCATGACAGAGATCACAGTCATCCTATTGATTGGTCTTCTGCTAAAACTGTCTACCCTACGTCCAACTTTCACAGTCGCCGTCTGGTTGAATCCTCCCTTATACACAACTTTCCCTGTATGAATCTTAGCCCTGGCTTTGTCTCTGTAGATGCTTTCCTCTCCCATTACATTGTTAAATGCTCCAAACTTCAGAACACCCGTGACTTAACCTGATTCCTTCCCCTTCTTTCTCTTCCCCCTTCTCCTTTCTCCTCTGGGTTCTCTTTCTTTTCTTTTCTTTTGCCTTGTATTTGTCCTCTATTTTATTTTAATTTTCCCCCACTGTGTTCTTGTTCTTTCCCTTGCGGGCCGCCAGTGTCTTTGCAGTGCTCCTTTCCTAGTTTATGACTGACTCCACTACTACTACCACTACCACTATCACTACTACCTCCATTACCATACCTCTCCACCACTTTCTTGTGCCCTTCCCTGTCTGCCTGCCTATAAATACTCCTTCCACCTGTCCTTCGTGTTAGTGTGACTGTGTAAATGGTCCAAGTCGGACCGAAACGTCGTCGTAAGCTCCTCTCCTTTTATATGTGCGGGTTGTGTGTGTATGAATATTAGACTCGCCAGTTGATGTGTATTGGACGCATGATGTGATTTGTTTACTCTTGAACATCGGCCAAAATCGAACATTTTCGCTACTTTGTGCTCAGTTTCAAGGTACTTGTCATCGTTAAACCAGTCAAAATTATCTCTATTTCGGTAATATATCATCTATTCTATAAAATGAGACTAAGAAAACGAGAATACAAGCATAAATACCATACGAAAATAGACTGCAAAGTCGCTGTTTTAAACCAAAAACACGGTCAGAGTTTTTTTTTCCTCATTATGCACTGTGTGGTGCAGGAATTTTTTTATACTGCGCACACTGACCGCACAGACCCATTCTCTCACATCTAGGCCTAACAGCCTGTTTCTGCTTGATTTGAGGGCGCTAGAATTTAGGCATACTAGTACGACCAAAACCCTGGGGCGTAAGCCGTACTAGTACGACCGAAACCCCGAAAGGGTTAATGTGCCCAAGAGTGATTATTATTAGTATTACGTAATGTTTTTCCTCCGCCCGGCAACTCCATAGCATATAAACAGCATGTTTACAAAGCATATAAACAGCATGTTTATATGCTTTGTAACGCATTTCTTATATAATTTTGAAGAAAATATTATAGATGGATTAATGAAAATGTCTATATAACGTAAAATAAGACATTTAATGTGCCCAAGAGTGATTATTTTTAGTATTACGTAATGTTTTTCCTCCGCTCGGCAACACCATAGCATATAAACAGCATGTTTATATGCTATGTAACGTGTTTCTTATATAATTTTGAAGAAAATATCATAGATGGATTAATGAAAATGTCTATATTGACGTAAAATTGCACATTTAATGTGCCCAAGAGTGATTATTACATAGAGAGATGTGCTCAAGGAAAATGTAAACAAATCGGGTGGCGCGTGCGCCGTATCTGAAAGACCGCTCGCCGTATACAAAAGTTTTGGTCATAATTTGAACTTGCCGTATGAACGGAACGCCGAAAGGTGAAACGCCGAAAAGCGGGGCCCTACTGTATTACATATATACAGTAGAATGTCATTTAGCACGAGATTATGTTGCACATTACGGGTATTGCACGATTTAAGTTTTGCGACACATTATCATCTTACACGACGTAAAGATGATATTACACGGTTTGGCAGGAGGGGAAAAAATTTTAGCGCGAGGTCGCCCGCGGTGGGTTAAACCATTGAGTCAGTGGGGAGTCCTTGTGCCATCCCCCGCCACCCTCACCCACCCACGCATCCCTCCCAGCGTTCAGTTTGGTTCGTACACGTGCAGGACGATAAGTATCGGGAAGCTCGCTGTGTTTATTTACATTCATTTCCTCATTTTCATTGCATTTTGATAAATATACCAAGCAATCATGGCACCCAATAAGCATACAAGTTTTCCAGCAAGTGACAAGAAAAAGTTTAAGCGTTCAAGTCTAGGAATTTCAAAGAAAATCGAGATACAGTGGACCCTCGGCTAACGTTCTTAATCCGTTCCAGGAGCTAGAGCTTTAGCCGAAAAAAACGTTATCCGAAGCCTTATTTCCCATAAGAAATAATGTAAATACAATTAATCCGTTCCAGACATCCAAAAATATTCACAAAAAAAAATAATTTTTTAAAGAATAACTATAGTTTTACATACAGAAAACACACATAAATACTACATACAATTTAAAATTTATAAATAAATAATGAAATAAACATTTAAAATAACATTTACTTACCTTTATTGAAGAGACTTGCTGGCATCGGGAAGATAGGGAGGACAGGGGCAGGGCTTAGTGTTTGGAAGGGGAATCCTCACTCCCTGCACTACTGCTACACTCCCTGTATGCTTGCTACACTCCTTTCATGCCTGTTACACTCCCTGCATGCCTGCTACACTCCTTGCATTCCTGCTACACTCCCTGCATGCCTGCTACACTCCTTGCATGCCTGCTACACTCCCTGTATGCCTGCTACATTCCTGCATGCCTGCAACACTCCCTGCATGCCTGCTACACTCCCTGCTTGCCTGCTACACTCCCTGCATGCCTGCTACACTCCTTGCATGCCTGTTACACTCCTTGCTTGCCTTCTACACTCCCTGCATGCCTGCTACACTCCCTGCATGCCTGCTACACTCCTTGCATGCCTGCTACACTCCCTGCATGCCTGCTACACTCCTTGCATGCCTGCTACACTCCTTGCATGCCTGCTACACTCCCTGCATGCCTGCTACACTCCTTGCATGCCTGTTACACTCCTTGCATGCCTGTTACACTCCCTGCATGCCTGCTACACTCCCTGCATGCCTGCTACACTCCTTGCATGCCTGCTACACTCCCTGCATGCCTGCTACACTCCTTGCATGCCTGCTACACTCCTTGCATGCCTGCTACACTCCCTGCATGCCTGCTACACTCCTTGCATGCCTGCTACACTCCTTGCATGCCTGCTACACTCCCTGCATGCCTGCTACACTCCCTGCATGCCTGCTACACTCCCTGCATGCCTGCTACACTCCCTGCATGCCTGCTACACTCCCTCCATGCCTGCTAAACTGTGTTTTTGTTGTACATCCTGTCAAGCTCACCCACACGTACGCCACTCTCATATTTTTCAACAATCTCCTTCTTCAGTTCGATGGTGTTCCTCACTCTCTTTACCACAGGGGTGCCACTAGGAAGCTTCTTTGGACCCATGGTGACTTATTTCACAGTGACAGTCACTAAATCACCAAAAAAGACACCAAATGTATTGTGAATGCTTGAAAGAGCGCGCTGGGTATTGTTCACTCAAGTGTAAACAATACTGGACTGGCGTCCTGCTAGGAGGTGCGCAAACGCAGAGCGGGCAGACAGGTCTGGTACATAACGTTAGCTGAGTAAATAACGCTAGCCGAAAAAAATATTGAACGTAAAAAGCAACCTTTAGCCGAAAATAACGTTATCTGGAATGAACGTTAGCCGGGGGTCCACTGTATTAGATAAGCTTAAGAGTGGCTCACGTGTGAGGGATATAGTGAGGGCCTATGGCCTTAATGAAACGTCAGTTCATACGATTAGGAAGAATGAGGCAAATATATGAGCTTGTGTAATGAATAACCCAAAATGTGACCTCATGAAAAGAATGACACGTAGGTCCCAACAAGTAAATAAAACTGAAAACTTGTTGCTTGAGTGGATCGAACAGAAAACAAAGAAAGGTGCACCACTTAGTTTTCTCTTAATTAGGGAAAAGGCCTTACAGTTGTTTAAAGCAGTGTGTGATAAGGAAGGAAGGCCTGAAAACGAGTGTATGTTTACTACAGGCTGGTTCAAGAACTTTAAGTTGCATAATAAGTTACATAATATTAAGTTTTCTGGTGAAAGTGCTTCAGCTGATCATACAGCAGCAAGTAATTTCCTGCTGAATTTCAGGAACTTATTTCTGAGGGAGGCTATGAGCCACAGCAAGTTTTTAATGCTGACGACAGGTGTTTTCTGGAAGAAAATGCCAACACGAACTTTATCAGTCAGCAAGAGAAAAGTGCACCGGGCTTCAAGGCAGCGAAGGATCGCTTCACCTTGCTCCTTTGCGGTAATGCATCAGGTGATTTCAAGTGTAAGCCCATGGTTATTTACCGCTCTAAGACTCCTCGTGCTTTGAGAGGTGTGGATAAAAACACCTTACCAGTAATTTGGAAGTCAAACCAGTCAGCATGGATGACAGAGGAAATATTTATTGACTGGTTTAAGCATCACTTTATTCCTGAAGTCAAGTTTTACCTGCACAGCAAGAACCTTGCATTCAAGGCTCTTTTCATTATTGATAATTCCCGTACTCATCCACAAGCTTTGCTGGATGTGACCCCACATATAAAAGTTGTATTTTTACCTCCAAATACAACATCTCTGATACAACCACTGGACCGGGGAGTTATTCAGACATTCAAGTGTAACTACACAAAAAAAATTATAAAAAAAACTAGTTGCATCAATGGACTCTGACTCCAACCTGGCAGTACCAAACTTCTGGAGTAAATTTAACATTGCAGATGCCATCAGCTATGCTAGAAGTGCATGGAATGAAGTGCCCCAATCAACATTAAATGCAGGCTGGGGAAAGTTATGGCCTTCTGTAGTTAATTCTTTCTCTGGTTTTCCCTTGCTTGAGAGTCAGGTTCAGGAAATTGTTCAGCTGGCAAGGAGATTACCAGGTGATGGTTTTGAAGATATGAATGAAGATGATGTGAATGAACTCTTAGAAGATGCTGATGAAGACAGGAGTCCAGAGGAAATGTTGGCAGAGTTCGATGCACAGATGCAAGGGAGGGAGATAACAGAAGAAGATGAAGAAGAACCTGAAGAAAAAGAGTTAACATTGCAGCAGTTACGTGAGCAGTTCCATATTATTGGTAAAGTTGCAGACTTTTTCACTGAAGAGGACCCTGACAAAGCTAGAAGCAGGGCTTTGAAACGGGGTCTAGACCAGCTGATGATGCCTTACCGTCAGCTGTATAATGTAATGCAGAATAAAAAAGCCCAGAGATCCATTACAGAATTTATGCACACTGCAATACAACCATCGACTTCAGCACCAGAACCTCTACCATCCACTTCTACCGACAACCAACAAGCATCCACCTCAGCCCAGTAGGGCCACACCATCCATATCCACTCTTCACTACCATCCACAAACATCATTACCCACAATTTAAGGTAAGAAATACTATTATTTCTATTGCATTTGTAGTCTTAAGCAGTAATAGATCACGACAATGCACTACAATTACATATCCACCTCAGCTCAGTAGGGCCACACCATCCATATCCACTCTTCACTACCATCCACAAACATCATTACCCACAATTTAAGGTAAGAAATACTATAATTTCTATTGCATTTGTAGTCTTAAGCAGTAATATATCATGACAATGAACTAAAATTACATATTCGCCTTCAATTTTTGCAAGATCTGTTGGTCTAAAAAAACTTGTTTGGCTTTTTGGGGACTCTCAGAAACGTAACCCTATTTTTCCCATAAGTTCTGTTAATTATTTAAGACAAAATTATCTAACACGACTTTTTCAGGAACGTAACTATCGTGCTAAATGACGTTCTACTGTAGTTAAGGTTATCAATACTTGTTACAAGACCGTCATTACCACCGTGACTTATCTGTCTGTTTTGCACCTGTACCATAGTTTGTGGTCCTGGATTAGTATGGATATCACCACTTAATAGCGCCACTATAAAAGCTGTGCGCCACTGTTTTTGTTTGGATATGTGATATTTCCATACCTTGCTGCGATAGTGGCACTTAGTTTCTGGTAGGATGGCCAATGTTGAGCTTTCACTTTCCAGGGAGCTATCACCCCAGTCACCTTTTCCAGTCCCCATAACTGATTTCCTTCTTTAGAGAAATGCAATATAGTGATAAGTATAATTATGGCAGCCTGGACCCCTCTTACGCCAGCCATGGTTATTCTTCACTCTTTATCACTTCACAACAAAAATTTGTTTTCTTTTCTTTACTTTTTATTAAAAAGAAACCACTGATCCTATCAGACACCTAGCAATGCCTAGTAGCTACTCTAAAAATCACCACTGATTACTAGTAAATTTTCTGTTATCACATACCCCTTACTTATCCCCTTACTTCAGAAATCCCCTTCACTCCTCATTTCACAGTCCGGCTTCCCCTATCACACTTCTTTCTCATTTTCATCCTGGCAGGGTAAAAAGAAGTTTTAATCAATGGCAATGTCTGTCCAAAGCCCCATCAATCCCATTTAGCGGGGCTCCTCGTGTTGTTGCTATTCCTCGTGGAGTTGATGTGTCAGCCATTTTTAAAAGCAGTGAGGGAAAAAAAGGCCACTGCACCCTACAGATTCCTTGGAGTTTTGTCATTAGATTTGGCATTTTCTCCTACGTTTCCCTCCTAATGTACGCTGGTCATTTAATATGGAAGTCAGCTATTGGAAAAATATCCTTGGCTGTTTAACTATTCACTTGCTTCTCACATTTAGCACTGAGGGAAAGAACCGCCACTATAGCCTGACAGTTTCCTTGGAGTTTGTTTTGTAGATTTAGCGGTTTCTCCTGTGTTTCCCTCCCATTAACACTGTTGCAGTTGATATGATGGTCAGTGATGGAGTGTGTATTGTCCTTAGGGTCATCCCTAAACCCTTCAAAATCCTTCTCTTGGACACAATCTGGCCACAATTTTCTCCAAGTAGAGTTCATAGTCCTGGAAGTCACTCCCTGCCAAGCCTTACCTATAAGGCTTATGCAGTGGAGGATACTGAAGTGATTCCTCCAGAACTCTCTTAAGGTCAAATGAGTGTCCGAGGTCACTTCAAAGCACCTTTGAAACACTGCTTTGGTGTAGAGTTTTTTGAAGTTAGAAATGACCTGCTGGTCCATGGGCTGGATGAGGGGAGTAGTGTTAGGAGGCAAGAACTTCACTGTTATAAAACGGAAGTCCCTAAACAATTGGTCTTCCAAGTCTGGAGGATGAGCAGGAGCATTGTCCAGTACCAGGAGGCACTTGAGTGGCAATTTACATTCCAGGAGGCACTTGAGTGGCAATTTTCATTCCAGGAGGCACTTGAGTGGCAATTTACATTCCAGGAGGTATTTTTTCACACTGGGGCCAAACACATCATTGACCCACTCTTTGAAAATGTGCCTTGTGACCCATGCCTTATTATTAGCTTTCCACATCACATACAATCTCTTCTTGACAACATTGTTTATCTTGAACACTCTTGGATTTTCAGAGTGATACACCAGTAAAGGCTTCACTTTGAAATCCCCACTAGCGTTAGCACAGAACAAAAGAGTAAGCCTGTCTTTCATAGGCTTGTGTCTTGGCAGTGCCTTTTCCTCCTGTGTAATGTAGGTCCTCTTTGGCATTTTCTTCCAAAAGAGGCCTGTTTCGTCACAATTGAACACTTGTTGGGGGAGGAATCCTTCAGCCTCTATGTACCCCTTGAATTTCTGCACAAATTTTTCAGCCGCACAGTGTGGTAAGGCCTTGCCATGCCTTACCACACTGTGTATGCCACTACGTTTCTTAAATCTCTCAAACCAGCCTTTGCTGGCCCTAAATTCACTAACAGCAGCACTTGTTCCAGGCATTTTCTTTACAAGATCCGCATGTGTTCATTGAAGCCTCAGTGAATACATTAATGCATGTAGGAACGATAATTTGAACAACGCCTTTGTACAACACCGAAATTCTGCCAATCATCTCATGAAATTCAGGGATGCCCGATTAGTGATCAAAGAACGTAATTTCCGCAGACGCAAGTGCCTTGAATCAGCATTAATCGCTGTTTCTAACACAAAACAAAACAAAGGCAGCTTCATCATCTCTGAGGTCTTAGCGAGAATCCTCCTGAAAATAGTAAACCCTGCCATCACATAGTCTCTGCTGCTTATACTACACAAGCTCATTACAGAGGAGAAACACTGATGCAATTACTACCACTAGTATTACATCTCACTCTAAGCCTGTATATACCCTCTGTGTCCATGTATTGTTTGTAATGGCTTGAAAAAGCTCCTGGAGAGCAAAATGTTTCCACAGTAAAATGTCACATTAGTTGCATTTGTGTCCTTTTACTTAACATTTTGTCGGTAATTCTATCACATGCTCTTCCAAGACATAACTGGAAGGATAATACTCCCACATGAAGCATTATCCTTCCAGTTATGTCTTGGAAGAGCATGTGGGATGGGACGAAGTACCTGACATTCTTCTGGGTACAGAGTTGGATTTGACTTCAGATACGCCGCCAACTAGTGGCGGCGTATCTGAAGCTCACTCATAACTCAGATTTTGGCACACAAATCAAAGCAAAAATTCAATTGAGCGACAACTCGTAACTCGGAAAACTCATAAGTTGGGGCACTCGTAAGTCAAGGTACCACTATTAAATTTATATTCAAGAGTGTCAGTATAGTTAACAGGATTATACACTAGAAAAGAGATGTGCTTTCAACTGAGGGCACATTTATTTGTATTCAGTACATAGTGCCATATAAAGATCTTATTTCTAATGTGCTTTATATCTTACATTCTTCAATACTGATGTTCTTACTAGTAATCTGCATTTATATTTCTTGCAGGTGGTGAGACTTCAGTATTAGTAGCTGAGGAAAATGTAAGCACTGCAAAGTATGGAAGTCAAGCTCAGGAGGCAGATACCAGTAGAATTTCTCAAATAAAGGAGAATTTGGCAGATGTTAGCAAAGCTGAGTTTAAGAAAGAAGATGATTCATTTTTCCCTATACAAGACATATTTTGTGCCAGTGATTCCAGCAAGGTTAAAAGCAGTGGTAATATTGAACTTAATATCACTGATGACAACAGTTTTGATTACTGTTTACTCCACTGTCAGTCATGCAATTCATACTTTGTTGATAAATTAAGCTTAACCAAACATTCACAATCTTGTGATACAAGTAAAATGTGTATGAAATGTTTCTCGATCTTTAAAACTCGTTCTCAGCTTGTCTTTCACTTGCGCACCAAGAAGCATAACGTTAAAATCCAACATAAATCGGTTTATGTGTCCTTTTCAGAATTACAGCAGCTGAGGGCAGAGGGTCGAGTTAAACTGAAAAAAACTGAAGATATTCATAAAATAAAAAAAAGACAGACATTGTGCAAAACAGATAAATTATCAGGAATATATCATGACTTTCAGATTTCAGATTCAGAAAACAAAAGTGCAAAATCTGCTATGATAATGACTTCACAAACAAAGAAAGATAATCTTTTAATATTAATGAACCCCTCAAATACTTCACTGAAAGCTGTTGATAATATATCACAGAATTCTGATGTAAAAGTTTATCCTCCTTCAGAGACAGAGAAATTTTTAATATCACAAAGGGCTCAAGTAACTGCCAAAGATTGTTATAAGGTTCCAATCTCAAGTTCAGAAACAAAAGAAGCCAAGAGAAGGAATGAGTTGTTGGATGCCCCAGCCCCAGTCCCAGTCCCAGTAGAGTCCCTTAAAGAGCCTGAATTATTGGGAAATTCATCTCTAAAACAGAGCCGTGTAAGAAAAAGCCGATCACTTGATCATAGCAGCAGCAATAATGCAGATGAAATGAAAAGTGCAGAAAAGTCATCTTTCAGTAATAGAAGTCTTGCTGTTATATTGTGTAACAAGTGCAAGATGTACTTTTTACGCAAAAAAAGTATAAATAAGCATAATTCCAAATGTATAATAAAGAAAAATTCTTGTTTAGTTTGTGGTAGAGTTTTTAGTTCCAGTTACCTTCTTAATCAGCATATTTCAAGTGCTAGGCATATTGTCTCGTATCTCACTACTTCCTTTGTATCTCGACAAAAACTGGAACATTTGATTCATAGGGGAAAAGTGTTTAAAGATGATATTAATATATACACCTTTAATTCTGCAAAAACATTTAGGAAAACAGTTAGTCCATCTAAAGGAAAAGGTTCAAGGACAAAATGTTGCACAGTTGAAGCACAGAGTAGTAAGGCAGAATCCTCCAAAGTTTTACCAGAGGAGAACACAGATTTTCAGCTTAACCTTGAGGAAATGATAGTGGTGGATCAGTATGTAAACCTATCATTGCTCAGTAATGAATCTACTAATGAAGACAATATTTCAAGTCCATTAAGAGAGGAGCTTAAGGAAATTAATGATCTTCAGCATATTAAAAATGCTAACAGTAAGCTGTTACAAGAGGATATTACTTGCAAACAAGTGCGAGAAAAAGGTGCTGCCAATAAACTAATGCAAGAAAAAGATCCTGTCAGCAAACAAGTGCAAGAAAAAGGCACTGCAAGTAAACTAGTGCCAGAGAAAGCTCCTGCCAGTAAATTAGTGCCCAAAAAAGGTGCTGCCACAAAACTGGTGCAAGAAAAAGGTGTTACCAGTCAGCTAATGCTTAAAATAGATGATGCTCATATGACAGTAGCAGGAAAGGGTGACACAAGTAAACCAGTACAAAAAATAATGACTAGTACACTTGTACAAGTAAAGAGGATGACCAGTATACCAGTACAAGAAAAAACTACCAGTACACCTGTACCAGAGAAAAGAATGACCAGTACACCAATGCCAGAAACGGTGACAAGTACACCAGTGCAAGAAAAGATGGTCTGTGCACCAGTTCAAGAAAAAATTATCTGTACACAAGTGCAAGAAAAGGTGACAAGTACACCAGAGCAGGAAAAGATGATCTGTACAACAGTGCAAGAAAAGATTACCAGTGGACCAGTACAAGAAAAAATGCCTACACTGATGCAAGAAAAGACACAGACCCATACACCTTTAAAAGTAAAGATGACCAGTACACCAGTACAAGAAAAGAAGACTACCTGTACACCAGTACAAGAAAAGAAGACTACCTGTACACCAGTACAAGAAAAGAAGACTACCTGTACACCAGTACAAGAAAAGAAGACTCTTGGTACACCAGTACAAGAAAAGAAGACTCTTGGTACACCAGTACAAGAAAAGAAGATTCTTGGTACACCAGTACAAGAAAAGAAGACTCTTGGTACACCAGTACAAGAAAAAAATATTCTTGGTACACCAGTACAAGAAAAGAAGACTCTTGGTACACCAGTACAAGATAAGGGTACCAGTATACCTGTACAAGAAAAGATGACCAATACACTGGTACAAGAAAAGACTACCAGTACACCAGTACAAAAAAAGACCAGTACACCTGTACAAGAGAAGATAACCAGTACACCTGTACAAGAGAAGATAACCAGTACACCTGTACAAGAGAAGATAACCAGTACACCTGTACAAGAGAAGATAACCAGTACACCTGTACAAGAGAAGATAACCAGTACACCTGTACAAGAGAAGATAACCAGTACACCTGTACAAGAGAAGATAACCAGTACACCTGTACAAGAAATGATGACCAGTACACTTGTACAAGAGAAGATAACCAGTACACCTGTACAAGAGAAGATAACCAGTACACCTGTACAAGAAATGATGACCAGTACACTTGTACAAGAAAATACCACTAGTAAACTAGCATCAAACGAAGATGAACTTGCTGTCATTTGCACAGAAAATGCTCAAGATATTTCTGAAATTGTAAAGGAAAAAACCCTTACTGGGAAAGTGGTGAAAAACAAGACTCACCTCAGACTGTTAAAAGACAAGAAAAACACCAGTAAGCTGGTAGAAAATAATTCCATCATAAGTAAAATAATAGAAGACAAAAGTAATACCATTAAAGTGGTACCAAATAAAAGTGACACCATTGAACTGGTATCAAACAAAAGTGATGCCATTAATGTGGTACCAAACAAAAGTGACACCATTGAGCCAGTACCGAACAAAAGTTATGCCATTAAACTGGCACCAAACAAAAGTTATGCCATTAAACTGGCACCAAACAAAAGTTATGCCATTAAACTGGTACCAGACAAATGTGACACCATTAAACTGGTACCAGACAAAAGTGACACCATTAAACTGGTACCAGACAAAAGTGACACCATTAAACTGGTACCAGACGAAAGTGACACCATTAAACTGGTACCAGACAAAAGTGACACCATTAAACTGGTACCAGACAAAAGTGACACCATTAAACTGGTACCTGAGAAAAATAATACCAGTAAATTAGAGCAAGACAAATTTTACCTGCAGAAACTGATACAAGTCATTAGTGACTCTGGAAAATCAGTTCAAGATACACATAGCCATGGTAAACCAGAGGAAGAAAAAAGTGTTACCAGTCAACTGATACAAAGTAAATATAGCTCCAGTAAATTGATACAAAGTAAGCATAGTTCCAGTAAACTGATTCAAAGTAAGCATAGTTCCAGTAAACTGATGAAAAACAATCAAGATACCAGTAAACTACTAAATGTCTCTCATAATGTAGACCTGGCGAGTATTGCAGGTACTTCTGCTGATTTAAAGCCACTAGGCATTAATGATGTTTCGAAAACAAATGAGACACGAGAAAATGTTGCTAATGTACATTCATTGAAGAAAAGTGGAATCAAGAGAAAAAAATCATTTAACTGTCCTATGCCAAAATCTAAAAAAATAGAAAAGGAACAAAAATATTTGCAAGTGGCACACCGGTCTCCTAGTAAGCGTAGAAGTGTTCGTTTAGAGAAAGTAACTAATGACTGTCCTGGCTGTTCGGAACCAATAGATTTTACAACATTCATATTAAATACAGTGACATATGAATTATCTTTCTGGTGCAGAAAATGTGCTTGGGATATTATGTTCCTAGACTTTATAGGACCTATTAAGCCTTAACAATAAACATAAAAAGAGCATTGCAACGTAAGCTCAAGACTAGTTAATGGCATGATTCCTTCACAACTCATATCTTTCGTAACTGTTATTATAATGTACCTGAAGCTACTATTATAGGAAATTTCAAATAACTTTAGATGGCCTATGTATTTTTATAATTTATGAATCTACATACTGATAGGTAGTACCAATTCTGAATCGCACATACAAGGTACTATCAAAAGTTCCTGAACTGCTGCAAGAAGTACATATGCTTATTTAATCACCTAGTTGAAGTAATCTCCCTTGAAGTACTTTCCCTGGGAGGCTATATATTTAGCCCATCACATCTGACACTTCCCAAAACATTTCTGGAACTTTTCTTTCCTAGTGGTATCTAGTGCAGCCTGTGATTGTGCTTGAATCTGGGAAGTAGGTGGGGGATGACTGCCATGTTGTTTTTGGCCTTTCTTATTTTGAGTCAGCAAGTGGGGCAAAAATTTTGCAGCCACTCACCTCAGATTCAAATTTTCAGTCAAAATGCTGTGGCACAATCCATAAAAAATTCCCGCAGCACTTGCTATGGCCTGGATACTGTGATGACGATCGTCGTGAGTAACCTTCCTCACTTCTTTAGTGTTGAAGGCTGTATGACCCTTGTAAGTTTAGCACTTCATTTTAATTATAATAATAATTTAGTGTTGATGTCTGTTTTTGACAGTGGTGGATAACCAGAGCACTCATCATTCTAAATCAACATTTGTCCTGCTCTAAATCATGAAAACCCCTTAAAATAGTGTTCAACCCATTGTTCCATTACCAAATGCTTTCAGAAGCATTTAGTGAGTTTCATTAAACATTTTACTGAACCTGAAACAGAATATCACATACACACACACACACACACTGTTCTTTCTTTTAAAGACTCCATTATGTTACACACAAAAAATGGCAACTATGCACCAACAACACAAAAAATGCCCATCTAACCTCAACGAAATGACTGACAGCACTGAAACTCGCCATACTACTTCACAAAGGAGTGTACTGTGCAGCATGATCTATGCTACTACCATATTTCACACAGGGAGTGCATGAAAATTTGAGTCCTGGAACTTTTTTGATAGCACCTACAGTATTATTTATATTTTTAACTATGGCCAGATTTCCAAATTCACAAGGATTAGGTTCCTAGAGGCATTTACCAATTTAGACTTTGTAAATATCAATAAATTTTGTTTAAGATTTGGGCTTATTTTGTATTTGAGACCATATCTCAAAAGATTTGGCAATGGGGAAACTCAAATATACCAAGGTATTCATGAAAGGCCCCTGACTAAGACTTTGGATATGCTAATCATGTATGTGAATTAGGATGATTTGAAGCTTTTTGGTGCAACTGTTTATGCATTCTGTGCATGTAATTTTTCATTTTAAGTGAAAAGTGTAATTTTATGCTGTTTTATTTTCAGTATATGTATTTTTATGATGTGAAGATTTGATACTATGTATATATAAATAATACAGGTTTGACATTATACTGCATTTATTGTGGCAGCTTAGATAATTGGGATACCAATGGGTCCTGTACAATACAGTGGACCCCCGAGTTTCGTAAAAACTTCACTCCTGAAGTCTGCTCAAGTGCCATTACCGAACGAATTTACTCCCTTAAGGAAAAATTTCACGTAGGTTAGTCTATTTCAGACCCCCAAAAATACACTTCCACAAGAACTTACAAAATTATACTTACATAATTGCACGATTTCCGGGGTATTCGTTAACCGAGGGTCCACTGTATATACCATTCCAAGGATGTGACTTGTCCAGTGTATTGTAATCTTGCAATTTTTAGTTATTATTAACATTTAGGTGAGTTCTTAATTGCTATTTTATTGTAAATGGGTAAACACCCTGCTTAATGTTAATAGTTATTTACACTTTTCCATATTCCATGAATAATGGTACATTAGTGTACCAAAGCAGACCTGATTCTAGCAGCTCATATCTTATTATCTTAATCCTTTCTGGTAATTACAAAAACACTGCTCCTATTAACATGCATCACAAAAAATACAAGTAATACAAGAGATTTGATATATGTAATAGTTTCTGCCTTCATGGAGTTAATTTTCTTAGAGTACTGCATAGAATAACTTTTTCCTTTAGTTGGGGTTTCCATGATGAAGACATTGAGCTTTTTCTCATAAGAGAGCATAAGTAATATCATTGTAAATCAGATGAATTTCATATACATGTAAAGATTTTACTTACATTTAAGATATATTAGGCTGGTATGAACACATGATTTACTAAAGTGAGTGTTACCCAGCCAAGCTTAGCTTAAGTATTGTGAACAATACATTACAGTGGACCCCCGAGTTACGATCATAATTCATTCCAGAAGGCTTCTCAAGTGCCATTACCGAACGAATTTTCTCCCTTAAGAAATAATGTCAAGTAGGTTAGTCCATTTCAGACCCCCAAAAATACACTTACGAAAGCACTTACAATATTACACTTACATAATTGTACGATTTCCGAGGTGAACGTAACTCGGGGGTCCACTGTACTTGTTTATAAAACTCACTTATGTAAGGATACAACTTACTGGCTGTAATATTTCACATGTTGAACATTATATAAGTCTAACTTATGAGAAATACTGTACAGTAGAATAATCTCTCTCATGAGTTAGTCCTTTTGGAATTTTAGTTTTTTAAATGTATATAATTTTTACTATATCCTTGGAATTTTTTTTGTCCTGCTGTGAATTTTTACACCTTGAATCTTTTGAACACTGATGAATGACCCTGTTCATGAAACCAGCTGTGTGTGTGCATATGTGCACAGAGAGGAAGGAGGAGGAGGAGGGGGGATTTTCTTTGTCCATGGAAAACTGTTGCTGTTCTGCCCTTTCATAAACCAAGTTCTTCAGGCCATGATACCTTTCACTTTCGGTCCATGAACGTCTGCTAAATAAACGTTTGTTGTGGTATTTGGAGAAGCAATTGTCTTTCCACTCATCAAACAAACAAACAAACAAACAAACAAACAAACAAATTTTATTTCATTGCAGGTTACATGGGTATGGGAAATTACAATGTAAATTGAGTGCAAGGAGAGCCACTGACATGCCATGGCATTAGGGGCAGCTTATTCTAGTCCTTAAAAACTATGTACTTAATATTAGAGAAATTTATTGAGTTTATTCTAGTTAAAAATTATTTTCAAAATTACAATATGATGAAATTTTACTGTTTAAATTATTATATAATGATATTAGATCTTAGATTGTTACAGGTATTAAGATTCTTGAATGATAATATGGAATTGAGATTATCTTAAGGAAAATAA
The DNA here is from genome assembly GCA_009830355.1 of Cherax destructor. NCBI lineage: Eukaryota > Metazoa > Arthropoda > Malacostraca > Decapoda > Parastacidae > Cherax > Cherax destructor. The sequence goes on along the minus strand of WNWK01025299.1, from coordinate 10,686 downwards.
CATTGAGCATTTTTGACATTAACTTATAATATGAGTAGGGGTAACATAATAGTAACATATTATTAAAAATTGAGATTATCGTATAGGAAAGTAACAATGAGCATTTTTCAAAGTAGTTTATAGCATGATCATTTAGGTTTGGGTGAGTAGGTGGTTTTTGAGTTGAGTCTTAAATTGATTTTCAGACAAGATTATCTTAATATTTACTGGTAATGAATTCCAGATTCTGGGGCCCTTTATGTGCATAGAATTTTTACATAGGTTGATATGAACACGGGTATATCAAAAAGTGATCTGTGTCGTGTGTTGTGGTCATGGGTCCTATTAAAGTTGGTGAGGAGAGTTTTGAGCAGAGGGTTTATATTAGAGTGTAAAGTTTTATATATGTAGTAGGCACAAGAGTAAGTATGAATGTTCTTTACGGTGAGTAGTTTGAGACTTTTGAATATTGGTGGAGTATGCTGTCTAGAGTGGGAATTTGTTATCATTCTGACTGCGGCCTTTTGTTGTGTTATGAGTGGTCTAAGGTGATTTAATGTTGTTGATCCCCATGCACAGATTCCATAGGTGAGATACGGGTAGATAAGTGAATGATATAGTGCAAGGAGAGCTGATTGAGGTACATAATAGCGTATCTTTGATAATATGCCTACTGTCTTCGAGATTTTCTTGGAAATTTGTTGTATATGTGTTTGGAATTTAAGGCTACTGTCAAGGTGGATTCCTAGGAATTTTCCCTCTGTGAGTCTTGTGATGGGTGTACCATTAAGTGTTATGTTAAGTGGAACATTTGTGGCTTTGCTTCCAAACTGTATGAAGTAGGTCTTGTCAGTATTGAGAGTAAGCTTGTTAGTCGTCATCCATGTTGATATTTTCTGTAATTCGGCATTAACAGTGTTGGCCAGTATAACTGGATTTGGGTGAGAGAAGACATATGTTGTGTCATCTGCAAATAAAATGGGTTTGAGTAGTTGTGATGCATTCGGTAGGTCATTTATGTAAATGAGGAATAGGAGTGGCCCCAGGACACTTCCTTGAGGACTCCGACTGTAATTGGTTGTGTGGAAGAGTTCGCTCCATTTGTGTACACGTATTGGCTTCTGTTGGTGAGGTATGATTTTAGGTAGTTGAGTGGGTGCCCCTTATACCATAGTGTGCTAATTTTGTGAGCAGTAAATCATGGTCGACTGTATCAAAAGCTTTGCGGAGATCAATGAAGATTCCCAGTGGGACTTCTTTTTCTCAAGTGCTGTATATATTAACTCCAACATGTGCGTAATAGCATCGTTTGTGCTCTTGTTTGTCCTGAATCCAAATTGACAGGGGTTGAGTACATTGTGTGAGACGAGGTAGGAATAGATTTGTCTATGAATTAATTTTCGAAGATTTTAGAAAGCAATGGTAAATTAGAAATTGGTCTATAATTATTCAGGTCTGTTTGATCACCTCCTTTGTGGATCGGGGTGACCCTAGCTATTTTGAGAATTGATGGAAAGGTAGAGGCTTCAATGGATTTATTGAATAGTGTTGCTATGATTGGTGACAGTACCTGTGAAGCTTTTTGTACATAAAAGTTGGTAGGCTGTTTATGTCTCCTGCCTTGTTTTTAAGGGTGTTGATTATGAGCGAGACTTCAATTGGGTTGGTAGGAGCTAGGAATAGCGTATTAGGGTAGGTGTTTGTGAGGTAGTCTGTTGGACGGGTGTTTGAGCTTGGGATTTTACTCGCTAGATTCTTTCCTATGGTGGAGAAGAAAACATTAAGTCTGTTTGCTGTCTCAGTAGGTGAGAGTAGGGGTTCATCTGCTCTTGATAATTTGATGGTGTTGTTTTTCGCTATCTTATTATTTCCTAGAATTGCAGATAGGGTCTTCCAGGTCTTTTTCATATCACCTTTTATGTTCTGGAGTCTGTTCTCATAATACAATTTTTGATCTCCTTATCAGGCTGGTAAGGGTTGATGAGTAGCGTTTGGATTGTTCTCTGGTTATTAGACCCCTTCTGTATTGTTTTTCATATTGGTGCCTTTTGTTAATGGATTTAAGGATGCTGGGTGTTAGCCAGGGATTGTTAAGTCTCTTAGCTGTGATCTGTTTAGTTTTTTAGGGCAATGTTTGTTATAGAGGTGGTGGGTTTTGTTAAGGAAATTCTTGATGCATTCATTAGTATCTGTATATGTTTCTAACTCATTATGCCAGTCAATGTTAATCATAGCTGTTATAAAGTTATTTACAGCTGACTCATTATGTAGTCTGAAGGTAACTTTTGTAATATCTAGGGGCAATTTACCAAGATTAGTTATGAGAAAGGTCGGATAGTGGTCTGTGGTGTTGTCTGTGATGATGCCTGATTTTAGAGGGGCTATAGTATTAGTCCAGATGTGGTCTAGTAATGAGGTACTAGTCTCGGAGATTCTTGTAGGTTTTGATATTGTTGGTAGTAACAAGCAGTTGCTCATAGTGTTTGTGAATTCTGTTACTTGTGGGTCCTGGTCATGTAGGAGATCAATTTGGCTTTTGTAGAGGACAATCCACTATTGACCCCTTACTCCATTTAAATGACTTGAAATCATAATACGATTGTAAACAAATCACAGAATGGTGATTTGTTTAAAATCACGTTAATACTATTTCATGAGTCATGATGGCGGCTTTGAAGGGGCTTGATCTAGAGTACGCCACAGCCATGCTGGTGTGAGATTCATGTTTAAAAACATACATATGTGGTCAGAGAGGTGGCCCATGCTAATCTTGTGGTGTATAGAAATATACCTAGTTGGGTGAATCTTGTTAGAGCAGCTGGCCAAGTAGTTAGCACACTAACCTGTGAGTTTTAGGACTCACTTATCATTAGTTCAAGCCCCATCTGTTCTGTGATCCATTTAGATGCCTTTGTTAGTAAACATTTAGTTATTGCATTATTTGTTATTTTGAAAAAGCATTACACTATACCTGGCAATATAACATCTCTGCCCAAACTCATTCCTTAGGACTTCGGGGCAATCTGCCGCTTTTGCTTAAACATTTTTTGGCTGAGTGACATTTCTGTGCTGGGTTAATAAGATGTTTTCTCCTTTGTCAAGTCTGGAGGTGTCCCTCAGGGTTGTGTTCTTAGCACTACTATTTTTCTACTTGCTACCTTGCCTGCTGGCCGCACGCAGTCCAACGTACGAACCACAGCCTGGCTGGTCAGGTACCGACTTTAGGTGCCTGTCCAGTGCCTGCTTGAAGACAGCCAGGGGTTTGTTGGTAATCCCCCTGATGTATGCTGGGAGGCAGTTGAACAGTCTTGGGCCCCTGACACTTATTGTTCTCCCATCTAATATTTAGTTGTCATTTTGTCGATTTTGCTATAACTTGTGCGGGTGCTGGCTGACTCTGGAATGCTTTCGATCATATTTCCCACTGGGCCACTACTCATGGGTTTAAATTTTCTGTTACTAAAATACATCAGATTACTTTTACAAGGTATTGTTGTCTCTAATGCCACATTACACCTGTAGGGCCCCATTTTATGGCACTTCACTAATACGGACCTTTCAACGTATGTCCAAACCTTGTTATACAGCTTCCCCCCACCTGACTCGCTAATACGTCACCATATGCCACTTTACATCCTCCGTGAGCTCCACATCTCTCCATTATGTCTGGAAACTTTCCAAATATTCAAGTGCGAGATTACCAAAACTATTATCCAGATGACTGAGGAAGGGTTGTTGAGGTGGTTCGGACATGTAGAGAGGATGGAACAAAATAGAATGACTTTGAGAGTGTATAAATCTGTAGTGGAGGGAAGGCGGGATAGAGGTTGGTCTAGGAAAGGTCAAAGGGAGGGGGTAAAAGAGGTTTTGTGTGTGAGGGGCTTGGACTTCTAGCAAGCATGCGTGAGCATGTTAGGAGCGAATGGAGACAAATGGTTTTTAAGACTTGACGTGCTGTTGGAGTGTGAGCAAGGTAACATGAAGGGATTCACGGAAACTGGTAGGCCGGACTTAAGTCCTGGAGATAGGAAGTACAATGCCGGCACTCTGAAGGATGGGTATTAACCCTTTGACTGTCGGAGGCCCCATTCTGAAACTCATTATATGTCGCAAAATTTTTGAAAAAAAAAAAAATTTTCTTATGAAATGATAAGAGAATCTTTTCCCGATGGTAATGACACCAAAAGTACGAAATTTGATGGGAAACTTACAGAATTACGCTCTCGCGAAGTTAGCGATGTCGGCGATATACACGCATCGGCAATTTCACCGACTTTGAGCCCTATTTTTGGAAAATTCCTTTGTTACATTCGACCAAACTCATAGCTATTTCTTTAGAACTCCATTTGTTCTATCGATTGAGTACAAGAAACCACCAATTTACCGATTTCAACTACCCAATAAAGTGGTCAGAAATTGGCAATTTGGCCAATTTCATGAAAAATAAAAAAGATGTCAATTTCAAAATAGGGTCCAGAATAAACAATGCAGACATTCCTGGCACTAAAATAAGATTTTCTCTGTTCATTAGTCACGTCTTTAGGACCCTCTTATATTACTCTTGCTTTCTATTTTGATTTTTTATTCACACAAAAAATAAAAGATTTACTGTTATGCAGACTTCTGCATTATTGTAAAAATGGTATAAATAATATCAGTGCACCTGTGTAAGAATATTAGACTCACCAGTTGACGTGTATTGGACGCATGGCGTGATTTGTGTACTCTTGAACATTGGCAAAAATTGAACATTTCCACTGTAGTTTCATCATGAAACTACAGTAGACCGTCATTTAGCACGAGATTATGTTTCACGTTATGGGTATTGCACGATTGAAGAATTGCGGCACATTATCTAACACGACGTAAAAATGATATTACACAGTTTGCGGGAGGGGAAAAAATTTTGAGCGCACGGTAGCCCATGGTGGGTTAAACCATTGAGTCAGTGGGGGTCCTACTTAGGGTGGCTATGAGCCACATCAAGTGTTTAATGCTGACGAGACAAGTGTTTTCTGGAAGAAAATGCCAACACAAACTTATATCAGTCAGCAAGAAAAAAGTGCACCAGGCTTCAAGACAGCAAAGGATAGCTTCACCTTGCTCCTTTGCGGTAATGCATCAGGTTATTTCAAGTGTAAGCCCAATCCTCGTGCTTAGAGGAAAGGGGAATTTGTTTTTCCTTCCGGCAAACTGTAAGTTTATTCAGATACACGGGGCCAGGAGCTGAGTCTCGACCCCTGCAACCACAGTTAGGTGAGTACAGTTACATTGATTATCATACATAGCAGCATATGTGTAGAGAACCTAGGATAACCCAAAAAAGTCAGACAGAATCGAAATAAGTCACTGACTTTTTTTTTTGGGTTATCCTAGGTTCTCTACACATATGCTGCTATGTATGATAATCTTTGTAACTGTATCTGTGTATACCTGAATGAACTTACTTACAGTTTGCAGGAAGAAAAACAATTCCCATTCCCTCAAGAGGCCGCCTTGTTGTTGTTCAGCGGGGGACACCACCCGCCCCTGACCCCACCATCCCACCATTCGTATTCCATACGCGTCAAAAAAAGTCCTCTGCTACGAGCCACCTGTGTTTGTGAAGAATAAGAGAGAGTGAATTGTGTTTTGATCTTTAAATTACTATATCTTGTATCTGCCAAGCAATCATGACACCCAGTAGGCATACCAGTGTTGCTCAAAGTGGCAAGAAAAGGTATAAGCATTTAAGTCTTAGAATTAACAAAGAAAACAAAGATATTAGACAAGACATAACCCGTGGCCGTAATGAAGTGTTACTTTGTACACATAAAAAGAGGTAAACATAAGTTTGTGTGACTGACTGACTTGACTGGACTGACTTACTGAATGACTTGACTGACTTACTGAATGACTTGACTGACTTACTGAATGACTTGATTGACTTACTGAATGACTTGATTGACTTACTGACTGACTTACTGACTTGACTTACTGACTTGACTGACTGACTTGACTGACTTACTGACTGACTGACGGCTGACTTGCTAAAGTGGCAGAAAGGTTAAGCTTTAAGCTTAGATAACAAGAAACAAGAATAGACAGACTGACTGCTATGAATGACTTGACATAAGAGTAAACATAAGACTTGGCTGACTGACTGACTGACTGACTGACTTACTGAATGACTTGACTGACTTACTGAATGACTTGACTGACTTACTGAATGACTTGATTGACTTACTGAATGACTTGATTGACTTACTGACTGAACTGACTTGACTTACTGACTGACTGACTGACGCTGACTTACTGACTGACTGACTGACTTGACTGACTTACTGACTGACTTGACTGGACTGACTTACTGAATGCTGACTGACACTGAATGACTTGACTGACTTACTGAATGACTTGACTGACTTACTGAATGACTTGACTGACTGACTTACTGAATGACTTGACTGACTTACTGAATGACTTGACTGACTTACTGAATGACTGACTGACTTACTGAATGACTTGACTGACTTACTGAATGACTTGACTGACTTACTGAATGACTTGACTGACTTACTGAATGACTTGACTGACTTACTGAATGACTTGACTGACTTACTGAATGACTTGACTGACTTACTGAATGACTTGACTGACTTACTGAATGACTTGACTGACTTACTGAATGACTTGACTGACTGACTTACTGAATGACTTGACTGACTGACTTACTGAATGACTTGACTGACTGACTTACTGAATGACTTGACTGACTTACTGAATGACTTGCCTGATTTACTGAATGACTTGACTGACTGACTTACTGAATGACTTGACTGACTTACTGAATGACTTAAAGTTAGACACTCAGTACAACCATCGACTTCAGTTCCAGAACCTCTACTATCCACCTTAGCCCAGTAGGGCCACAGCATAACTCTCCACTCTCTTCACAATCATCCACAAACACCAGCACCCACAATATAAGGTAAATACTATTATTTCTGTTACATTTGTAGTCTTAAGCAGTAAAAACTACAAAATACATCACGATAATAAACTACAATTACATATTCACTTTTATTTTTGTAAGATCTTTTGGTCTAAAAAAAAAAACTTGTTTGGCTTTTTGGGGTACTCCCAGGAACGTAACTTTATTTTTCCCATAAGTTCTTTTAATTATCAAACACGAAATTATCTAACACGACGTTTTCAAGAACTTAAATACCGTGCTAAATGACGATCTACTGTAAATCATCTCTATTTCTATAATATGTTTTCCATTCTATCAAATGAGACCACGAAAACGAGAATACAACCATAAATACTATATGAAAATACACCTCAAAGTCGGTGTTTTAATCCAAAAAAACGGTCGCAGTTTTTTTTTTCTCATGCACTGCGTGCTGCAGGATTTTTTTTATACAGCTCACACTGACCACACAGACCCATTCTCTCATATGTGGGCCTACCAGCTTTCTCCCGCTTGATTTGAAGCCGTTAGAATTTTTGAGTATATATATGTACGTCCAAAACACTGGCTCGTAAGACGTATATATACGACCGAAACAGTCAAAGGGTTAATGTTGCAGTTTTATAACTGTAGTGTAAGCGCACCTCTGGCAAGACAGTGATGGAGTGAATGATGGTGAAAGTTTTTCTTTTTTGGGCCACCCTGCCTTGGTGGGAAATGGCCGATGTGTTAATAAAAAAATAATTATACTACTTATGTGTACCTGTACCTAAATAAACTTCCACACTGTGCTTGCATGCAGGTACATATTAAAATCACTAAGAGTGTCTCACTAGTCTTGAAGATTACATATATGTATTATTATTTTTATTATTAATCACTATTGAGCACTTAATGTCGTATATTACGTTAATATAGACATTTTCATTAATCCATTATGATATTTTTTTCAAAATTATATAAGAAACAAGCTACATAACATATAAACATGATACATACACCCACAGTAAAATAAATTTGACATAAATATGAGATTTGGTAGCCAGGTGGCTTGTCAGAGTGAAGGCAAGAATTACATTTTCTCTAGTCCAACACCAGAGAAGCTGTGTAGTATAGTATTACTGGGGGAAACTGTTGAATAATATTCCTTTCATATGCCTTCACTCTTTCTTCTTTCTTTCAACACGTTGGCCGTTTCCCACCGAGGCAGGGTGGCCCAAAAGGAAAAACGAAAGTTTCTCCTTTTACATTTAGTAATATATACAGGTGAAGGGGTTACTAGCCCCTTGCTCCCGGCATTTTAGTCGCCTCTTACGACACGCAATGCCTTCACTCTTAGCTATTTATTTATTCTACTGCACTAACATGAAGACAACTTGTAAACAATGTGTTTGTATTTGGGGTAAATGCTTCACCAGCTCATGCAAATGTACTTGTTTGAACCAAAAGTAGACAGGTATTAATATACGTCTGACTGAGTGACTTCCTGTAGGCCTTCAACTGTTTACAATTCTCAGTGTCTCCTTCTCTCTCGTTTATGATGGTATCTAAGGGTAGTTGTTAGAAATGATTAAACTCAGGGAACAAGGTATATTGAAAGTAATAATAATCGCTCTTGGGGGCTTTAAATTTAGGTCATATATTTCATGTAACTAGTGTAGGAACTACCACACCTGACTTTTTAAAATAAATATTCACCTTTCACCCTACATTAAGACTACACATATGAGTGTACTGTATGTGTATTTTATCACTCTGGGCTGCTTTAAATGTTGTATATTACGTGTAGGTGTTGTAGCCAGGTGGGCTACTATACCTACCACACCTGACTTCCTACACCTCTCACCCTTCATTAAATACTACTCACCTCTCACTCGTCATTAAGAATACAAATATTTTAAAGTAAGTAATGAATGTACTGTGTATGTATTTTTGTTTTTAATTCCTAGTTCTACTGTTAACTTAATATACAATGTTAGTCACTGCATTATGCCGCCCCTCCCCCAGACACATACCAAAACACAAATACATACCATGAAAGATTATAATATATATATATTTGCACACTTACTGAGGTTTTAATACTTGGTGCTACATCCTTTATGCTTAATCATGTCCCTCAGCTGTGTAGGAAGACTCTCACACAAATTCTTGAGGGTTTGGGGAGGTATATTATTCCATGCCTCATGTAGAGCAGCCTCCAGCCGCGGGATGGAACTGATATCCTTGCCCAGTAAACTTCATTTCACTATTGACCAGAGGTTCTCAATAGGGTTTAGGTCTGGGGAATTGCTTGGCCAGTCATTAAAGAACCTCACTTCACAGTCCTTAAGCCAATGAACTACAGATTTGGTGGTATGACACGGTGCACCGTCCTGCATAAAAACCATAGCCCCTTACTTTTCAAACGCCTCAGGTAAATTGTCACACAATAACTCCAGGTAATTATTCTGGTTCATATACTGGTTGAATGTATATGAACCAACACTGAGCACTGAAACACCCCCAAACCATGAGCGAGTCTGGGTGTTTGGTGGTCCCACAGGTGTAGCTTGGGTCTAGCAGGTCACTACCTCTGGGCTGGTACACGTCGCCCCCATGGTTACAGGTGACGGTGAAGGTTACTTCATCACTCCAAAGTACTTCAGACCACTGTTGTGGATTCCAGTGAAGATATTTCTTTGCATAATCTAGCCTACGTTTCTTCTGTGGCTTGGAGAGGATTGGTTTCTTAACCTGGCGGTGACTACTGTAGCCCAGTTCTGACACACGTCTGTTAACAGTTCTTACAGACACCTCTGAGAGAAGATGTGGGTTCTTTTCTTTCAATTCTCTAGTAGTTATCTTAATTGTACAGGTACCATCCGACTTACGACCAAGCTTTGTTCAGACTAACCGGTCGTAAGTCAAAATGTACGTAAGTCGAACCTTACTACTGAATATCAGCATCACATTATGTAATGATTTTATTTTATTGTTTTATTTTGATATTTCATTTTTACTTTACTTTTTATGCTGTTTGTACTGTATTTTATACTGTAAGGTTTAGGAGAAACACTGTGTACAGCACAAACAGTTGTTTATTTACCAGAACATTTGCATACAAAACATGGTCGTAAGTCAAGTGGTCGTATCAAATAGAAGTGCTAAACCACAGGGGTTATACAGTGCTGCAGGTTATTGTAGGATGCAGGGAGAGTGGGTTGTAAGAGAGAGATGGACGATTAGTAGGGTATGGAGTGCAAGATGACAGTGGATAGTGCAGGGGTGGAGGGTAGCAAAAGATCGAGGTAGAAGGGACTGAGGGAGGTGCTAGAGGTATAATCTTCAGAGTTTGTGTAGTAAGTCAGTTTCTGTCAAAAAGTCAATGAGAGAGTCAGGATTGAAGGAGGGTCCATCTGCAAGAAGGGAAGGTAAAGAAAGGGCCGCAGAGCGAAGACGTCGTTGGAGGTAAATTCTGCGTGCTCGTTGATAGAGTGGGCAGTCCAACAGGATATGTCGAACAGACACTGGAACCTGACAATGCTCACAGAGAGGGCAGGAGCCTCTCCATGAGATACCCGTGAGTAAGACGAGTGTGGCCGATGCGAAGATGGGAGAGTGTAGTCTCCCAACCTCAACATTGGTGACAAGAAGAAGGCCAGAAACCTATAACCGGTTTAATAGAATGAAGTTTGTTATTCAGCAGGTCAGACCAGCGTTGTGCCAACGGGTGCGAAGGTGGGTAGCAATGACCGCAAAATAGTCCGTGA
>WNWK01025298.1:0-28709 GCA_009830355.1 Cherax destructor | reverse complement strand
AACACATAATGATTAATTCTTCCCCATTTGGCTATAACTTGGGCAAAATCCAAAGTGATGCCTGATGAGAATGTTAACCCCCCCCTTGGACGACTCTGATCTCAGACTAACCAATTTGTTTTATGAGGAAGACGGGCCCGGGGGCCTCAAAAATTTTAGTGAACAGCCCCAGACCCAAGATTTCCCCTATTCCAGGGTTGAAAGGTTACCAGATGTCTCTGTTTCCGGGAGGGACTGCCCTTTTCGGGTGGAACAACAAAAAGACTCCCCACTAATCTCTGTTTTTAAAAGGCAGCCATGGGTAAATCCACTTCAAGTCACCCGGTGAAATATCTTTTTAAAAAACTATTACTTATTTGGGCCCAAAACTTAAGGCAAGATGTAAAAACAAAAGCTGTTGTCCAGAATGTCAGCAGGTAGGAAATCGTGGACACCCCATTAAACAAGCACCTCTCCATCCATTTCCTGTTAATGGAGACCTTTTTTCAGAATTAATAATAGATTGTGTAGGTCCACTACCTAAGTCTAAGTCTGGAAATCAATACTTATTCACAATCACGGATAGAGTAACTAGATATCCAGAGGCAGTTCCTATGCGCAGTATAGGAACCATGCAGTAGGCAGTGGCAAAGTGGCCCCTAAATTTGCAAAAATCTTGGCTATTAAAAATTATCCAGTACCCCCTGACAGAGGTATGACAGAAACTCAAAGTTTCGCTCCTTCCATCCAGGAGATAAGGTGTTGGTACAGGAGCCTATACCTGGCCACACCTTGAAAGCTAGATTTACAGGACCAATGCAAATTGTAAGTAAATTATCTGATGTAAATTATGTGGTATCTCCCCTTGACAAGACCTCAAAAAGCAAAACTTTCCACATTAATCAAATTAAAGCCTTTAATACACCACATAGAGTCCCAGTAATGACTCTATCCTCTGTATCTGATGACCCTGACTCTTTACACTCTGAGATTAATGTAAAGCTTCCCAATTCGGTCCTCCTCAAGGACCCTAAACCTTTAATGTTGGGGTTGACTAAGAATCAAGTAACTAGTTTAACTGCGCTTTTACAGTCTTATCCTGATATTTTTTCGGATGTGCCAAAAAAATGTACACTAGGATATCATGATGTAGATGTTGGAAACTCTAAACCTATTAAACTCTCCCCCTACAAAGCTAATCCTGAAAAACAGAAGCTACTTCAGCAGGAGGTAGAATTTCTGTTAGAGCATGGGTTAGTGGAGGAGTCATCTAGTCCGTGGGCTTCACCGTGCATCCTTGTTAATAAAGCTGATGGAGGGTTTCGAATATGCACAGACTACCGTAAGGTGAATGAGGTCACAGTTGCTAATGCCTATCCTCTGCCACGTCTGGATGACGTAATCGACTTTGTGGGTAAGGCTACTTTTGTATCCAAATTGGATCTTCTTAAAGGTTACTATCAAGTACCTTTAACAGATAAGGCGAAGGAAATCTCTGCCTTCGTAATTCCAGGTCATTATCAATATACAGTGACCCCCTTCGGAATGAAAAACTCGCCTGCATCATTCCAGAGACTGATCCATCAGGCTATTAAAGGACTTGAAGGCACGGCCGCTTACCTAGATGATATAGTTGTTGTGTCGGACACTTGGGACCAACATATGTTTAGGCTTAAGGCTCTCAAAGGACTATGACATGGAAACGCGTTCAAAACAATGGAATATGAGAAGGGAAATCAGAGTGGAGCAATGTAATACGACAGGAAAACCCGACCAGAATGGTGGAATATGATAGGAAATCCCCTCCAGAACGAAGGAATATGACACAGAAACCGGTCAAGAACAATGGAACATTACAGGGAAACCCGTCCCAATCGACGGAATTTACCATGAAAACCCGTCCAGAACGATGCAATGTTACTGGCGCGGTGCAATATGAGAGGAAAACCCGTCCATAACAATAGTAGATGACAGGGAAACCCGTCTTGATCAATGGAATATGACAGGAAAACCCGTGATGAATTACATAATATGACAGGGAAACCCTTCAAGAACGATTGAATATGACAGGCAAACCCGTTCAAGACGATGGAACATGACAGTGAAACCCCCTCTAAACGATGGAATATGACATGGAAACCCGTTCAGATATATGGAATCTGAGAAGGAAACCCATAGAGAACGATGGAATATGACAGAGAAACCCGAACAGAACGATGGAATATGACAGGGAAACCCATCCTCAAAGATGGAATATTACTGGGAATCCTTTACAGTAATATGGAATATGACATGGAAACCTATACATTAAGGTGGAATATGAGATGTAAACAAGTTTCAAACAATAGGAATATGACAGGGAAACATGTCCAGAACGATGGAATGTGATAATGAAACCCGTCCATAACGATGGAAAGTGAGAGGAAAATCTATCTAGAATGATGGAATATGACCAGAAAACCTGTCACAAACGATGGAATACAACAAAGAAATACGTCCTGAACGAAGGAATATGACTGCCAAACCCGACCAGAACGATGGAATATGACAGAGAAACCCGTCCAGAACAATTGAATATGACAGGGGAAACCTTTTCAATGCGATGGAATATGACAGGGAAACCCGTCCGGAACAACTGATAATGATGGGAGAACACATCCAGAATGATGGAATATGACAGAGAAACCCGTCCAGAACCATTGAATATGACGGAAAAACCCGTCCAGAATGAGAATGATGGAATATGACAAAGAACCCCGTCCAGAAAAAACTGAATATGAATGGTAAACCGGTCCAGAACAACTGAATATGACTGGGAAACCCGACCAGCGTAATGGAATACGACAGGAAAAACCTTCGAGAACAATGGAAAATGACAAAGAAACCTATTCAGAACGATGGACTATGACAAGGAAATATGTCGAGAAGGATGAATATGACAGGGAATCCGTCCAAATCAAAACTATGGAATATGAATGAGAAACCCGTCCACAACTACGGAAAATGGCAGGAAAAACCGCCGAGAACGATGGAATATGACAGAAAAACCAGTCCAGAACGACAGAATATGACAGGGAAACCCTTTATGAAAAATGGAATTTGACAGGGAAACCCGTCCACAACGACGGAATATTACATGGAAAATCGTCAAGAACGATGGAATATGAGAGGTAAACCCGTCCCGATAATTGGAATATTGTAATGATGGAATATTAGAGGGAAACCCTTCCAGAACCACAGAATATGAGAGGGAAGCTCGTCTTGAACGATGGAATATGACAGGAAAACGCGTCAAGAATGATGGAATGTGACAGGCAAACCCGTACCCGAGGATGGAACATGGCAGTGAAACCCACCCTAAACGATGGAATATGACAAGAAAACCAGTCAAGAACGATGGATTATGAGAGGAAAAATGGTCCAGAATGAATGAATATGACAGGGAAGCTAGTGTGGAACTATGTAATATGACAGGGAAACCCTTCCAGAACAATGGAATATGAAAGGGAAACCCATCCTGAACGATGGAATATGACAATGAAACACGTCCAGAACGATGGAAAATGACAGGGAAATCCTTCCAGAAGAATGGAATAAGAAATGGAAACCCGTCCTGAACGACGGAATATGACAGGGAAACCCGTCCAGAACGATGGAATATGACAGGAAAACCAGACCAGAACAATAGTAGATGATAGGGAAACCCGTCATGAACTACATAATATGACAGGGAAACCCTTCACGAACGATGGAATATGACAGGCAAACCCGTTCAGATCAATGGAATCTGAGAAGGAAACCCGTATAGGACGATGGAATATGACAGGGAAACATGTTTATCGCAATGGAATATGACAGAAAAACCCATCCAGAAGGAAGGAATATAACATGGAAACCCTTACAGGACGATGGAATATCAGAGGGAAACCGACTTAAACGATGGAATATGAGAGGGAAACCTATGCAATAAGATTTAATATGAGAGGGAAATAAGTTTCAAAAAATGGAATATGACGGGGAAACATGTCCAGAAGGATGGCAAATGATAAGGAAACCCGTCCACAACGATGGAAAGTGACAGGGAAATATATCTAGAACGATGGAATATGAACGGAAAACCCGTCAAGAACGATGGAATTCAACAGGGAAACCCGTCCAGAACGATGGAATGTGACTGCCAAACCCGTCCAGAACAATTGAAAATGACTGGAAAACCCGTTCAGAACGATGGAATATGACATAAACCCATCCAGAAATATTGAATATGATGGAAAACCCCGTCCAGAATAAGAATGATGGAATATGGCAGAGAACCCTGTCCAGAACAACTGAATATGACTGGGAAACCCGTCCAACGTAATGGAATACGACAGGAAAAACCGTCGAGAACAATGGAATATGAATGGTACACCAATTCAGAACGATGGAATATGACAAGGAAAACTGTCCAGAAGGATGGTATATGATAGGGAACCCGTCCAAATCAGTGGAATATGACAGAAACTCGTCCACAACTACGGAAGATGCCAGATAAAACCGTCGACAACCATGGAATATGACAGGAATACCCATTCAGGACGACGGAATATGACAGAGAAACCAGTCTAAAACGACGGAATATGACAGGGAAACCCCTCATGAATAATGGAATTTGACAGAGAAATCGTCCACAACGGCAGAATATTACATGGAAAATCGGCAAGAACGATGGAATATTTCAGGAAAACCCGTCCAGATAGATATTATTGCTATAACAGAGACCTGGCTCAATCTGAAAGATAGAGAGTTGCCATCTGAATGTCACATACAAGGCTATAAATTATTCCACACTGATAGGGTCAACAGGAAGGGTGGTTGAGTAGCGATGTATGTCAGAGACAATTTAAATTATTGTGTTAGACAAGATGTAAAATTAGAAGCGTCAGCCATTGAATATGTTTGGTTACAGCTTCTTGAGGGCCGTGTAAAACTTATCTTGGGTGTGATTTACAGGCCTCCAAATCTTGATAGGGAGTGCAGTAAACTTCTATGGGATGAAATTCGTAAGGCATCTACATATGAAAATGTTGTGCTAATGGGAGATTTCAACTTTAGACAAATTGACTGGAGCAATTTGACAGGAAATTTAGAGTCAAGTGACTTTCTTGATACGATTCAGGATTGTTTTTTGAAACAGTTGGTGACAGAACCAACTAGAGGAAATAACCTGCTAGACTTAGTTCTTGCCAGCAGGGAATCGCTAATTAATAATCTTGAGGTTAATGGTGAGCTTGGGGAAAGTGATCACAAATCACTCAGTTTTAATATATCATGGAATTACCCTAATAATGGCAATCAAGTCTCTGTCCCTGACTTCCGCCTGGCTGATTTCATAGGACTGAAAAATGACCTGGGTGAGCTGAACTGGAATGACCTGACAGTGGGTCAGGTAGGTGGTGATTGCCAATATGACGTTTTCAGAGAATAGTTCTAGCTGCTCAGACAACTTATGTTCCTAATAGAGAAATCAGATCAAACAAAAATGATCCTAAGTGGATGAACAATAGATTAAAACATCTCATTGGTCAAAAGAGAGGCATATATAGGCGAATCAAAAGAGGAGAGGGGCAATTAAGTAATCAATATATTCAGTTAAAGAGAGAAATAAAAAAGGGAATAAGAAAAGCAAAAAGAGACTATGAGGTTAAAGCTGCAAGAGAATCGAAAACTAACCCAAAAGGATTTTTTCAGGTATACAGAAGTAAGATTAGGGACAAGATAGGCCCACTCAAAAGTTACTCAGGTCAGCTCACCGTCAGTGATAAGGAAATGTGTAGAATTTTAACACTTACTTCCTCTCAGTTTTTACACAGGAAGATACTAGCGATATTCCAGAAATAATAAATTATGTAGAACAGGACGATAGTAAACTATACACGATTAGGGTCACAAGTGACATGGTCCTTAGACAAATAGATAAATTAAAACCTAACAAATCCCCAGGCCCTGATGAACTGTATGCAAGGGTTCTAAAGGAATGTAAAGAGGAGCTTAGCAAACCTATGGCTAATCTTTCCAACATATCACTGCAAACTGGCATGGTGCCAGATAAGTGGAAAATTGCAAATGTAATACCTATTTTCAAAGCAGATGACAGGTCCTTAGCTTCGAACTATAGACCAATAAGCCTAACCTCCATAGTGGGAAAATTTATGTAATCAATAATAGCCGAGGCAATTCGCAGCCATCTTGAAAAGCATAAATTAATCAACGAATCTCAACACGGTTTTACAAAAGGGCGTTCCTGCCTTACAAATTTAATAACTTTTTTCACTAAGGTATTTGAGGAGGTAGATCATGGTAATGAATATGATATTGTGTATATGGACTTCAGTAAGGCTTTTGATAGAGTCCCACATCAGAGACTATTGAGGAAAATTAAGGCACACGGAATAGGAGAAAATTTTTCCTGGATAGAGGCATGGTTGACAAATAGGCAGCAGAGAGTTTGCATAAATGGGGAGAAATCAGAGTGGGGAAGTGTCACAAGCGGTGTTCCACAGGGTCAGTATTGGGCCCCTTGTTGTTCACAATCTACATAAACGACATAGATGAGGGAATAAATAGCGACATAAGCAAGTTTGCCGATGACACCAAAATAGGCCGTCCAATTCATTCAAATGAGGACATTAGAGCACTCCAGGAAGATTTGAATAGACTGATGCAGTGGTCGGAGAAGTGGCAGATGCAGTTTAATATAGATAAATGCAAAGTTTTAAATATTGGACAGGACAA
Organism: Cherax destructor; assembly: GCA_009830355.1. Classification (NCBI taxonomy): domain Eukaryota; kingdom Metazoa; phylum Arthropoda; class Malacostraca; order Decapoda; family Parastacidae; genus Cherax; species Cherax destructor. The sequence continues at coordinate 21,956 of WNWK01025298.1, read as the reverse complement.
TAACCATGCCACATATAAACTAAATAATGTAGATCTTAATACTACTGACTGCGAAAAGGATTTAGAAGTTCTGGTTAGCAGTAATCTAAAACCAAGACAGCAGTGCATAAGTGTTCGCAATAAAGCGAACAGAATCCTTGGTTTCATACCAAGAAGCATAAATAATAGGAGTCCTCAGGTTGTTCTTCAACTCTATATATATCCTTGGTTAGGCCTCATCTAGATTATGCTGCACAGTTTTGGTCACCGTATTACAGAATGGATATAAATGCTCTGGAAAACGTACAAAGGAGGATGACTAAGTTGATTCCATGTATCAGAAATCTTCCCTATGAGGATAGACTGAGGGCCTTGAATCTGCACTCTTAGAAAGGCGTAGAATTAGGGGGATATGATTGAGGTGTATAAATGGAAAACAGGAATAAATAAAGGTGATGTAAATAGCGTGCTAAAAATATCTAGTATTGACAGGACTCGCAGCAATGACTTTAAGTTGGATAAATTCAGATTTAGGAAGGATATAGGAAAGCATTGGTTTGGTAATAGAGTTGTCGATGAGTGGAACAAACTCCCGAGTACAGTTATAGAGGCTAAAACGTTGTGTAGTTTTAAAAATAGGCTAGATAAATATATGAGTGGGTGCGGGTGGGTGTGAGTTGGACCTGACTAGTTTTTGCTACTAGGTCAGATGCCGTGCTCCTTCCTTAAGTGAATGTAACCTGACCTGGCTGGGTCGGGACATTGGCTTGGGCAGGTGGGAGACTTGGACCTGCCTCGCATGGGCCAATAGGCCTGCTGCAGTGTTCCATCTTTCTTATGTTCTTATGTTCTTATGATTGAATATGACAGAGAAACACGTCGATAACGATGACATGGAAACCCGTCCAAAACGATGGAATATGAGAAGTAAATACGTCCAGAACAATGGAATATGAGAGGGGAAACCAGTCCGGAACAATGAAATGAGACAGGGAAACACGTCAAGATAGATGAAATGGGATATATAAACGCGTCCAGAACGACGAAATATGACAGGGAAACCCGTCTTGAACAAAGGAATATTAGAGGGAAACTCGTCGAGAACAAAGGTATATGACAGGGAAACCCGTCCAGAATGATGGAATATGACAAGAAAACATGTCCAGCACGATTATATATGAGATGGGAAAACTCGTCTAGAACATAAGAAAGAAGGAACACTGCAACAGGCATACTGGCCCATGCAAGGCAGGTCCAAGTCTCCAACCGGCTTAAGCCAATGCCCCGACCCAGCCAGTTCAGGTTACATTCACTTAAGGAAGGAGCACTGCATCTGACCTAGTAGCACAAGCTAGTCAGGACCAACTCACACCCACCCGCACCCCACCTGGAGTTAACCCTCTCCAGGTAGTCAGGTCATTTCCACTTAAGGAATTTGTACGGCATCCGACCTAGTAGCACAAGCTAACCAGGGCCAACTCACACCCACCCACACACACTCATGTACAGTGGAACCCCGGTTAACGAAAAAAATTCATTGCAGAAGCCTGCTCAAGTGCCATTACCGAACGAATTTACTTCCTTAAGAAAAAATGTCATTTAGGTTAGTGTATTTCAGACCACCAAAAATACACTTCCACAAGCACTTACAATATTATACATACATAATTGCACGATTTTCGGGGTGTTCGTTAACCGAGGTTCCACTGTATATATCTAACCTATTTTTAAAACTACACAACGTTCCAGCCCCTATGACGGTGCTCGGGAGTTTGTTCCACTCATCCACAACTCTATTACCAAACCAGTGCTTTCCTATATCCTTCCTGAATCTGAACTTTTCCAACTTAAAACCATTGCTGCGAGTCCTGTCTTGGCTGGATATTATCAGCACGCTATTTACATCCCCTTTATTTATTCCTGTTTTCCATTTATTCACCTCAATCATATCCTCCCTTAATTCTACGCCTTTCTAGAGAGTGCAGATTCAGGGCCCTCAGTCTATCCTCATAGGGAAGATTTCTGATACATGGGATCAACTTTGTCATCCTCCTCTCTACGATGGAATATGACAGGGAAACCCTTCGAGAACGATGGAATATGACAAACAAACCCGTTTTAAGATCTATGGAATATGAGAAAGATACCCATATAGGAAGATGGAATATGACAGGGAAACATGTGCAGCGCAATGGAATATGACAGAGAAACCCTTCCAGAACGATGTAATATGACAGGGAAAACCTTCAAGAACAATGAAATATGAAAGGAAAACCCGTCCTGAACGATAGAATATGACAGGGAAACCTGTTTTGAACAATGGATTATGACAGGGAAACATGTCCTGAACGATGGAAAATGACAGGAAAATCTTCCAGAACGTTGGAATATGACAGACAAACCATACAGAACAATGGAATATGACATGGAAACCCGTCCTGAAAGACGGAATATGACAGGGAAACCAGTCCAGAATGATGGAATATGGCACGGAAACCTTTCCAGAATGATGGAATATGACATGTAAACACGTCGACAAGGGAAGAATATGAGAGGGAAACTCATCAGAACAATAAAATATGACAGGAAACCAGTCCTGATCGATGGAATATGACAGGGAAACACGTTCAGGACGATTGACTATGAAAAACAAACCCATATTGAAGGAAGGAATATGTTAGGGAAACATGTACAACACGATCGAATATGACTAAGAAACCCCTTCTTAACAACTGAATATGACAGGTAATCTCTTCCAGAACGATGGAATATGACACGGAAACATTTCCAGCACGATGAAATATGAGACGGAAACTCGTCTAGGACAAGTTTCCCTCTCATATTCTTCATTGCTCTCGATGTTCACAACTAAGGAAACTGGCAGGAAAAACCGTCGAGAACAATGGAATATGACAGGGAAACAAATTCAGAACGATGGAATATGACAGGAAAACCAGTCCTGAACGACGGAATATGACAGGGAAAACTCTTATGAAAAATGAAATTTGACAGGGAAACCCGTCCACAACGACGGAATATTACATGGAAAATAGGCAAGAACCATGGAATATGAGAGGGAAAGCTATCCAGAACGATGAAAAAATTTCAGGGAAACCCCACCAGAATGATGGAAAATGCAATGGAAACCGTACATGACGATGGAATATGACAGGTAAACCCGTCCTGATAATTGGAATATGACAGGGAATCCCTACCAGAATGATGGAATATGACAGGGAATCCCTACCAGAATGATAAAATATGACAGGGAATCCCTACCAGTATGATGGAATATGACAGGGAATCCCTACCAGAATGATGGAATATGACATTGAATCCCTATCAGAATGATGGAATATGACAGGGAATCCCTACAAGAATGATGGAATATGACAGGGAATCCCTACCAGAATGATGGAATATGACAGAGAATCCCTACCAGAATGATGGAATATGACAGGAATCCCTACCAGAATGATGGAATATGACAGGAATCCCTACCAGAATGATGGAATATGACAGGGAATCCCTACCAGAATGATGGAATATGACAGGAATCCCTACCAGAATGATGGAATATGACAGGGAATCCCTACCAGAATGATGGAATATGACAGGGAATCCCTACCAGAATGATGGAATATGACAGGTAATCCCTACCAGAATGATGGAATATGACAGGGAATCCCTACCAGAATGTTGGAATATGACAGGGAATCCCTAGCATAATGATGAAATATGACAGGGAATCCCTACCAGAATGATTGAATATGACAGGGAATCCCTACCAGAATGATGGAATTTGACAGGAAATCCCTACCAGAATGATGGAATATGACAGGGAATCCCTACCAGAATGATGGAATATGACAGGGAATCCCTACCAGAATGATGGAATATGACAGGGAATCCCTACCAGAATAATGGAATATGACAGGGAATCCCTACCAGAATGATGGAATATGACAGGGAATCCCTACCAGAATGATGGAATATGACAGGGAATCCTTACCAGAATGATGGAATATGACAGGGAATCACTACCAGAATGATGAAATATGACAGGGAATCCCTACCAGAATGATGGAATATGACAGGGAATCCCTACCAGAATGATGGAATATGACAGGGAATCCCTACCAGAATGATGGAATCCCTACCAGAATGATGGAATATGACAGGAAATCCCTACCAGAATGATGGAATATGACAGGAATCCCTAACAGAATGATGGAATATGACAGGAATCCCTAACAGAATGATGGAATATGACAGGAATCTCTACCAGAATGATGGAATATGACTGGGAATCCCTACCAGAATGATGGAATATGACAGGGAATCCCTACCAGAATGATGGAATATGACAGAGAATCCCTACCAAAATGATGGAATATGACAGGGAATCCCTACCAGAATGATGGAATATGACAGGGAATCCCTATGAGAATGATGGAATATGACAGGGAATCCCTACCAGAATGATGGAATATGACAGGGAATCCCTACCAGAATGATGGAATATGACAGGGAATCCCTACCAGAATGATGGAATATGACAGGGAATCCCTACCAGAATGATGGAATATGACAGGGAATCCCTACCAGAATGATGGAATATGACAGGAATCCCTACCAGAATAATGGAATATGACAGGAATCCCTACCAGAATGATGGAATATGACAGGGAATCCCTACCAGAATGATGAAATATGACAGGGAATCCCTACCAGAATGATTGAATATGACAGGGAATCCCTACCAGAATGATGGAATTTGACAGAAAATCCCTACCAGAATGATGGAATATGACAGGGAATCCCTACCAGAATGATGGAATATGACAGGGAATCCCTACCAGAATGATGGAATATGACAGGGAATCCCTACCAGAATAATGGAATATGACAGGGAATCCCTACCAGAATGATGAAATATGACAGGGAATCCCTACCAGAATGATTGAATATGACAGGGAATCCCTACCAGAATGATGGAATTTGACAGAAAATCCCTACCAGAATGATGGAATATGACAGGAATCCCTACCAGAATGATGGAATATGACGGGGAATCCCTACCAGAATGATGGAATATGACAGGGAATCCCTACCAGAATAATGGAATATGACAGGGAATCCTACCAGAATGATGGAATATGACAGGAATCCCTACCAGAATGATGGAATATGACAGGGAATCCTTACCAGAATGATGGAATATGACAGGGAATCACTACCAGAATGATGAAATATGACAGGGAATCCCTACCAGAATGATGGAATATGACAGGGAATCCCTACCAGAATGATGGAATATGACAGGGAATCCCTACCATAATGATGGAATCCCTACCAGAATGATGGAATATGACAGGAAATCCCTACAAGAATGATGGAATATGACAGATAATCCCTACCAGAATGATGGAATATGACAGGAATCCCTACAAGAATGATGGAATATGACAGGGAATCCCTACCAGAATGAAGGAATATGACAGGGAATCCCTACAAGAATGATGGAATATGACAGGGAATCCCTACCAGAATGATGGAATATGACAGGGAATCCCTACCAGAATGAAGGAATATGACAGGGAATCCCTACAAGAATGATGGAATATGACAGGGAATCCCTACCAGAATGATGGAATATGACAGGGAATCCCTACCAGAATGATGGAATCAAATCAGTACTCACAGGTAAGACCCATATGGGTGAAAGGAGATTTGGAAAGAGGAAAAATAGTAGGTGAGAGTAAGTTATAATAGGGTGAGGGAAAGAGCCATGGCTAAACCCAGCAGCATAGCGTTGGTTGGCATGATAGATGGAGTGACTGCTGAGCCGTGGTGATCTGCAAGTTCGTGTTAGCGCAATAGAGGTACTGGTCTTGGTTCGGGAGGCAAAGGACATTCAGGTAGACGGCGGCCAAACGTCAGGCTGGTTTGCTGTCGTCCTGCTTCTCACAATGCAATCGGTTGGAAAGGGAAAGACATGAAATTTTGCTGGTAAAAAGGACGTCTTTTAAGGCTGCACGTAATTTTTCACCACTTAAAATACTTTAACCCATAAAATAGAGATTAAAATATACTCTGAGCATATACATATTCTGTGAAATATAAACCTCTCTGTGTATATTGGGGCTGCTTTCCCTAGAAGGCTCTATGATTGGTAAGTTCACAACAGCCGTGAGGATTACGGCATCACAACTATCACCTGATACCTATCCTATTAGGAGAACCAATCCTTGCAACTCTTGCAAACTCTGGCACCATAAACTCTCCCAGTGGTTAACCTGAACAAGTAGCCAATCAACATTGTGCTCATAACACTATTTACTTAAGTCAAAGGAACCTAACCTAATATATGTTTTTTTTTTTTTACCTGATATAACAACCCCTCCTCAGCTCTCTGGATAATATTGGTAATCCCACACCTCCTCCTAATTTCCAAACTCCGAATTCTCTGCATTATATTCACACCACACATTGACCTCAGACATGACATCTCCACTGCCTCCAGCCTTCTCCTTGTTGCAACATTCATCACCCATGCTTCACACCCATATAAGAGTGTTGGTATAACTATACTCTCATACATTTCCCTCTTTACTTCCATGGACAAAGTTCTTTGTCTCCACATACTCCGAAGTGCTCCACTCACCCTTTTCCCCTCATCAATTCTATGATTCACCTCATCCTTCATAGACCCATCTGCTGACATGGTCACTCCCAAATATCTGAATACATTCACCTCCTCCATACTCTCTCCCTCCAATCTGATATCCAGTCTTTCGTCACCTAATCTTTTTGTTATCCTCATCACCTTACTTTTTCCTATATTCACCTACAATTTTCTTCTTTTACACACCCTGCCAAATTCATCCACCAACCTCTGCAACTTCTCTTCAGAATCTCCCAAAAGCACAGTGTCATCAGCAAAAAGCAACTGTGACAACTCCCACTTTGTATTCGATTCTTTATCTTTTAACCCCACACCTCTTGCCAAGTCCCTCGCATTATCTTCTCTTACAACCCCATCTGTAAATATATTGAACAACCATGGTGACATCACACATCATTGTCTAAGGCCCACTTTTACTGGGAAATAGTCCCCCTCCCTCCTACGCACTCTAACCTGAGCCTCACTATCCTCATAAAAACTCTTCACTGCTTTCAGTAACCTACCTTCTATTCCATACACCTGCAACATCTGCCACATTGCCCCCCTATCCACCCTATCATACGCATTTTCCAAATCCAAAAATGCCACAAAAAACTCCCCACCCTTATACAAATACTGTTCACCTATATGTTTCACTGTAAACACTTGGTCTACACACCCCCTACCTTTTCTAAAGCCCCCTTGTTCATCTGCTATCCTGCTTTCATTCTTACTCTTAATTCTTTCAATAATAACTCTACCATACACTTTACCAGGTACACTCAACAGACTTATTCCCCTATAATTTTTGCACTCTCTTTTGTCCCCTTTGCCTTTATACAAAGGAACAATACACGCTCTCTGCCAATCCCTAGGTACCTTACCCTCTTCCATACATTTATTAAATAATAGCACCAACAACTCCAAAACTATATCCCTACCTGCTTTTAACATTCCTATCTTTATCCCATCGATCCCAGCTGCCTTACCCCTTTCATTCTACCCACTGCCTCACGAACTTCCCCTACACCCACAACTGGCTCTTCCGCTCTCCTACAAGATGTTATTTCCTTGCCCTATACACGAAATCACGCTTCCTGTCTTCATCAACATTTAACAACTCCTCAAAATATTCCCTCCATCTTCCCGATACCTCTAACTCTCCATTTAATAACTCTCCTCCTATTTTTAACTGTCAAATCCATTTGTTCTCTAGGCTTCCTCAACTTATTAATCTCACTCCAAAACTTTTTCTTATTTTCAACAAAATTTGCTGATAACATCTCACCCACTCTCTCATTTGCTCTCTTTTTACATCCCCTTCACCACCTCTTTATCCTCTCTTTTTCTCTCCATATACTCTTCCCTCCTTGCATCACTTCTACTTTGTAAAAACCTCTCATATGTTATATATATATATATATATATATATATATATATATATATATATATATATATATATATATATATATATATGGAGAACAGAGGACTGACCACTGTCCCTGAGACTGCAGGGTCAGAGCTGTGGTGCCGACTCAGCCACAGAGCGTACAAAAAATGACGTGGTTAGTCCGACTAAATCTCGTTTACCTCCCTGGACCTGAAGTCTACCTGGAGGTCGTTCCGTTGGATCAGGTCTGATCAACCAGGCTGTTACTTTCCTTTCGAAAGTTCTGTATAAATACGAGCTGAGCAACAGTTGGGGCTAAGATCAACATAAGACTCGAGACAGTTTACGAAGCATCCACAAGAATTTTAAGACAAGAAGCCCTCGCCCTTACCTTTACTCTTACGTATCTTTTCGCTTTCTTCTTTCTTCTCTCTCCGTTTCCTTCCATCTACCCTCTTTCATATCTTTCTTACCCCTTCCCTCCCTCTCCAGTGACCTCCAAATTCTTCACCCTTCCCTCATCGTCTTCAATCTTAACTTCTCACTTCCCTCTACCTCTCTCCTACAGTCTTTCTTACCCTCCCTTCCTTCAACCTCCCATCCTTCCTTTTATCTCCCACTCTACTCTCTTTCTATAACCCTTGCTTCTACCTCCCACCCCTGTTTCTACCTCCCACTCTTTCCTCTCCCTTCCTCCAGTCATCTCTCTCCCATAAGCTTCAACAAATTTACGATTCGCTTCTCTGACTTTCTCAACTTCTCCGGTTTTTCTACTTCTTCTTTCTTTTTCTTCTTCTTCTTCACCTTCCTCTCTTGATGTCGATCGCTTAAATCTCGGTGTTTACAAAACCCTGAACTATGACATTTTCTCAGCCTTTCAATGCACCTGAAATTCATTAGAGAAATCCTGGTTTTGTTTCCCAGTGAATTACTTTTACAAGGTAGTAAGAAAAACATTAACATGTTCCCGGTTTAACTTGAGTTTTTTTTTAACTCGGATAAATTGGACAAGATTAAATTTCTGTGAATGATTGTCATAATCATGGGAAATGATCTTGATTTGAAAGTAATTGAAAGTGGATCGAAGCGAAATGCAGAACGTGAAGGAATGTGTTTTATTTTATTTAAATGAGTTTTCTAGTTTGGTGTGTGTGTGTGTGTGGTGAGTGTACTCGCCTATTTGTACTCACCTGTTTGTGGTTGCAGGGATCGAGTCACAGCTTCCGTGCTGATCAATTGTCGATCCTTGGTTTGTGTTTGTTGGGACTGAGTCCCAATTCCTGAACCCGCTTCGTCATCCAAGAAACTATAAAACTTGTCATGCATACTCATGAAATTCATCACAAAATAAGCCTCTATCTCCTTAAATTTATTACCTTTATTTCTCTTCCCTGACTTAAATGTATTTCCTACCAAATCTTTGGGAGATATTCCACTTTTCAATTGACCAACAAAATCTGTTCTTTGCCTTTCTACATTTTTAACGTTGCATTTATAAGCCAGAGTTGTTATCCAACCTAAACTGATCTCAAAGCTTCACAACCTACGACCCAGAGCAAGGTATACCTATTTACTGCAACGTGAAGAGGGACAACAGGTGTAGACTAACAAATAGGCGAACAGTGATATCGTGTCTAAGGAGACGTGTCTCCTTATACACGCAGTCTATATTAACTCGTATTTGAACTTTGGAATTCGGTTGTGACCGGAGATATTGACTCTAAACTACGACATTTTACGTGACATTTTACTGTGGCACGTTTCGCTCTCCAGGAGCGTAGCGCACTCAGCTCACACTGAGGTCCGGGTTCGAATCTTCCTCCGGAACGGCTGAAAAACATTAGGGACGTGTTTTCATACGACACGTGCTGTCCCTGTTCACCCATCAGAGTAAAATAGTTACCTGGGTGTTAGTGGACTGGTGTGGGTCGCATCCTGGGACAAATTGACCAATTTGTTTGAAATTCTCAGCATAACAAGCGGCTTTCTATATAGTAGTATGTCATTGATGTCAGCTATGGTCTGTATACCTTGTACATGTACTTGTAGTAAATAAAGAAATTATTATTATTATTATTATTATTATTATAGGAGCTCTTGTCAAGCCATTACAAACAATATATGGACAGAAGAGGGTATATATAAGCATCTGTGTCCGTATATTGATTTTTAACGGCTTGGCAAAGCTCCTGGAGAGAGAAAGTTGCCACATTAGTTGTACTTGTGTCCTTTTACTTAACATATTGTCGGTAATTTTACCAATATTAATACGAGTCGGACCTAAACGTCGTAAGGTTGTACTCAGAAGGTAAGCAGTATTAAAGTGCTGTGCTCACCTATTTGTGGTTGCAGGGGCGATTCACAGCTCCTGGCCCAAGCTGTGAAGCGCCTGGTAAGCTAGACTCATATGGGCCTTACAGCCTCTGGAGGAATGGGAGATGGGGGCTTCAAATAATCAAGTTTGATTCCTGGAAGAAGATGGTAGCTGCAATTCTTTGAATCAACAGCCCTTTACCATCAGCTTCCAGGTGCCTCCCTATTACGAACACAGGTAAGAATGGCCTGTGACCTGGTCTAATGGGTTTGAAGCAAAACAAACTCAGCAGATAGACTATAACTTGTGTCTCCTGGCAAAAGCAAAAGCCAGAGAGAGAGCCCCGTACTCAACCAGCAGGTAGGCAAGTCCCAAGGCTGACCGCAAGTGAACCACATCACCCAGCACTTGGCGGGCCTCGCCTGTGATTGGACAATGAACCAAAGTACTGATTTAACGACGGGTACCATAAAATCGTTAAACCCTTAGCACCCGGTTCACTGGTTGGGAGGCAGCCTATATGGGAGTGTGTACATACACTGAATAAATTGTAACATACTCTTTGTACCAAACTCCCTTAATGCAATATTCCTCCTCCATTCTTATGATTTTTATTATTCTTTTGATTCTTATCTTCTTATGGTTCTTATTTTTCTTATGTTCTTGTGATTCTTATATTTTTGTGATTCTTATGTTCCTGTGATTTTTATGTTCTTATAATTCTTATGTTTTTGTTATTATGTTACGATTCTTATGTTAAAGTGATTCTGATGTTCTTATGATTCTGTTTTTGTGATTCTTATGTTCTTATGATTCTTACATTCTTATGACTTATGATCCTTATGGTCTTGTGATTCTTATATTCTTATGATTCAAAGGAGAAAACAAAACTACAATTTAACTTAATTACATTTAATATAGATATTGTATAAATGTATAAAATATCTACGGACACTATATTTGCTCGCCAATATAGCAAAAAGGAATCAATTTTTTTTTTTTAAGAGCGAAGTGACAAACGCTCCGTTATATATGAGAAATTTCTCACAATATAAATTACATAGATGTACGTAAATGCATCATAAAAACTATCTCTTTATCTTTATTAGCGACTTTTGTTTTACGGCCTTTTTTATTATATTGTAGCCCAAAAGTTTCTGGCGTCGGTATTGCCTCTTTCAGGCCTTTTTTTAAGTAATGGTAAGTGGTGTGTGAGTGTCGCTCTGAGCATTCACCTGGTCATGGCCCTGGGGGATCATCGCTCTCGAAGCCCGGTCTCGGACCAGGACTCTTTGTCAGGCTTAATGAGCAACTATGTTTCATTAAGGGTCTCTCATTCCTCCTCGGGAGTGTCTCTCATTCCTCCCTCGGGAAGTGTCTCTCATTCATCTCTCGGGAAGAGTCTCTCATTCCTCCCTCGGAAAGTGGTCCTCATTCCTCCCTCGGAAAGTGTCTCTCATTCCTCCCTCGGGAAGTGTCTCTCATTCCTCCCTCGGGAAGTGCTCTCATTCATCCTCTCGGGAAGTGTCTCTCATTCCTCCCTCGGGAAGTGTCTCTCATTCATCTCTCGGGAAGTCTCTCTCATTCATCGTTCGGAAGTATCTCTATTCACCCCGGGAACAGTTTCTAGCATGTTTTTAGTTATTCCTTTCAAAGACAGTCAGAAATTTTCGGTAATTCCCATTTTTGAAGCAAGAGTCTTGGTATGCCTTGGACCCTTTATGCTTATTGAGTTATTTGTATGTTCGATGAACTCCTTTGTGTCTGCTTCATGTATATCTGGAGAATGCACAGGAATCTTTCACTTTCAGTATCATTTCAACTATTTAAATTATTTAAAACCTCTCGCTGTACTTCCTGGAGGCCTAAGGTTCCAATCTAAGTACTTCGCCAAAGAAAAATGTGTCTAAATCCGGCACCATAGCTATAGCGTTACACACGGTAAAGATACAATATATGCATATACAGAACTGTAGGCAATGGATCCATATCCGTACAGTGAAATTCCTCTATACATGATCAAGATGGTCGGTAGACGGTGCAAAGCACCCTTATGACGGTGCAAAGCACCCTTATGACGGTGCAAACACCCCTTATGACGGTGCAAAGCACCCTTATGACGGTGCAAAGCACCCTTATGACAGGCAGTGTGCTACAAGTACACTAAGAGATACCTGAGTAAGTGTAATTGTTCATTACTTTTCAATACCTTCTCTTCATAAATAAATAAATTACCCACAGACCCCAAACAGCCTTTAAAGGAATTTGATAGTTCTGAGTCTCCTCCCTAATCGACCGGTCTATTGTGCGTACCTTGAAGTAAGTGCTTCTAGCACCAGCACTCTGATCAGGCCGCGGGGGCGATGACCCCGAATGAACAGATGCAGGAAATTTTGCCTGCCTCGTCTCTTATAAGAGGTTATTCCAGTGTACTGATTTGAAACCAGTTCAAGTATTGTTTCAGATGTAAATTATATTGAAGCATTTTGGCCTGGGATGCAGGGAGAAAAGTGAGAGAATTTCACGTTACCAGTCACTGAGGTTCTAAAATGATTTGGAAAGTGAAAGTTCCCAATACATTCTCCAGATATTCAATAATGCCTACACTAAATACAAGTAACATGCATGTATTGACAAGTATATACATTAGAGAGAATTGTAATTGTCTTTGCATTGCCTTGGGTATAAACCGTTCCTCTGCCTCCTTGCACTTTGCCCCTACGTATTCCATCATTTCATTTTTGTCAGTCCTTCCATTTCCCTTTCCCACTGGATGTCCTGCAGGAAATTCCTCATGCCCGTGTAGTTTCCTATTTTAAAGTCTGGTTTGTCTCTATGGTTTTTTTCCCCTCCACCTGTAGCTCTACAATGTCTCAAAGTCAGCACCATATGGTCACTGGCTCCCAAGGGCCTCGTTATGTCTTCAATATCTGAGCTGTTCAGGGTGAATACAAGGTCCAGTCTTGCTGGTTCATCTTCTCTCTTTCTAGTCATGTCCCTGACATGTTGGTGCATCAGGTTTTCCAGTACCACGTCCATCTTGGCTCTCCAAGTTTCTGACCCCCGTGGTTCATGGTTCTCCCAGTCGATCTCCCTGTGGTTGAAATCTCCCATGCCCAAATAGCTTCGCTCTGCTCATGTGGGGCTTTTCTTGCCACCTAGGGTGTCCACCATCGCTCTGTTGTTCTCATCATTCTTCTCCTGGCCTCCGCAGTTCTGTGGTGGGTTATACATCACTGCAATGACTATCTTATGCTCCCCAGACTGGATGGTACCTACTATGAAGTCCGCCTCTACCCACCTCCATTCCTACCATTTCCTCTAATCTCCAACGGTGCCCAAAGCAGTGGACCCTCCTCCCCCTGCTCCTCCTATCTTTCCTCAGGATCTGATATCCCTGTGGGAAGATTGCATCTGTTACTGTCTCATTTAGTTTTAGTTTCTGTGACCGCTATGATGTCTGGGGATGCCTCATCTATTTTTCATTCCACTCTTCATACTTATTCGTAATTCCATCCCCGTTTGTGTACCAAACCTTCAACCTTGAAACCCTGGGGAGTCTTGGTGGGTTGGGGTGGGGCAGGGGCCAGGGGTTGCAGCATGGGTGGGGGTTGAATGGTTGGGAAGGCTGGTGGGGGCAGTTTGGGGTGGGGTACCTGTGTCGGTGGGTTTTCGTTTGCTAGGGTGGGGACAGGGGCCTGATAAGTGGGTGTGGTGCAGAGTGTATGATTTTCGTGGGTTGTTTGTGATTTGAGGCCCGCTGGGGGGTACTCCAGTGTGTGTTTTGTCCTGCTTGGACTTGGTGTCCTCCGTATCTCGCTGTCCCCTCCTCCTCTCTTCTTCTTTCTTTCTCCTCCGGTCCTCCCTTTCTTCCTGTGTGTGGTGTGTGTGTGTGTTTTGTGGGGGGGAAGTGTCATTTTTGCAATGTGTGTGTATGTGCGTATGAACATTGTGTTCGTGCGTGAGAACATGCGCAACATGGGGGAAAATTGGGAAAACTGGAGCACTAATGCTGAACTGAGATAATCAGTGTTGTTGTTATGACTGAACAATGTGTGTCAGGACTTGGAAGGTAAGATGACAACAGCTTTCTTACAGGTGACGGCAACATGACTTCTAGCAGCTCCTTTTCAGTTACCTCAATAAATAAATGTGCTGTTGTTAGCTGTTTTTTTTTTTTTTTGTCAGTGGAAAACACTTGACTCCTCTTTGTCGTGGCAGATGCTCCTAAAACACTGTCATTTAACCTTGTTAAGGAGGGGTGACAGTTGCCTCTGAGCAAATATGTATGTGTGAGTGTATGTGAAGTGTGAATGAGTATGTGAGTGTGTGTGGTGAGTGTGTGTGGGGTGTGAAATTTTAATCAGGAAATTGCGTACTAACAAGGTCTTACAAGATTATCAGTTAAGAAGCTTGTCCAAGGAATATCATTGATACTTAAGGTACCATTAACGACACTTTGGCTGAGAGCTGAAGATTGCGATTCCGTGGATGGCAGCCTTTTATTTCCGAGGGTCCCATAAATGCTACAATACTGAGGTTTCAAATTGTACGAACATTTTTAAAAATAATTCCATATTTATGCTCTGTAAGTAAAGTTTCGTAAGTATTAATAATTTGTAATATGTCACTCTGGATTAGACTGTTAGAAATTAACAAACTGGTACAAGTTTGAAAATAAATAGGATTTCATAGCAACGTTAAATACTAGCTCAGTGGTGTTCCTGTTCTTAGCTCAGTGGTGACCTGTTCTTAGCTCAGTGAAGACGTGTCTAGTGTACTCCTGTGGACTGAATCAAGATGCCCCCTATTGAGCAACTTCCAGCGCAAGGAGGTTGAGGGTAGCGAAGCGAGATAGGGATTGACGGAGGAAAACAAGAGGATTCGTAGTAGTCCTCCTGTTTGAGTCCTAGGTCAAAAGGAACCTGGGCAGGGCCGGACAGATGGGACGAAGTTGAAGATCAAAAAAACGAATGGAGAGGTAGTAACGACGAAAAGAAAAGAGACTGCTGTGGAAACTTCGAACTCCTTTTCTGTGCTACCAGACGAATGTGAGTCGACTACTGGGAACGTCCGACGAACTGTACCAAGGAAGGTAAAAACATTTTTTTGTTGGGGATAGCCAAGTTAGATATATGGATAGGGCCTTCTGCTTGACAGATAGGAGTAGGAGACAGAGGGTTTTTCCTGGGGCTGGGGGTGGAAGACATTGTTAGCCGGCTTGGCAACATCATGCATGGTAATGGGATCAATCCTATTATCTGCCTCAGTGCTGGAGGCAATGATGTATCAAACTAGAAGTGGGGATTTAGTTAGTAGGTATAAGGCAGCAATAGACATCATTAGGAAGGGAGGGAGCCCTGTTATATGTGGCATTTTGCCAAAAAGGGGGGTTGAAATGAATGGCTGTCCAGAGCGTTGGTATAAATTGCTGGTTGGACAAACACTGTAAGGATAATGCAGTCCCTTCTTGACAACTGGGACCACTTCTATGGCCGAAATGACATGTATGCCAGGGATGGGGTTCACTTATCCAGGGAAGGTGTAGGATTTCTCGCTAGCTCAGTTGAGGATGTTGTTTGGGTTTAAACTAGGTTAGTTAGATGTATGGGTTTAGGAATGGTAAATAATGAGGGCCAAAATATTGATTCAGGCTTTGATATCATAAATCATAACAATAACAGTAATCGAGTGACACGGGGAAAAATGATAAGAAAAAATTGTGTAAAAAAAAAAGAAAAAAAGGTTTCCCCGAAGATACATATCAATTTTTTTTTATACTAACTGTCGAAGCGCCAGAAATAAAATTAACAAATTACGTTTGATAGCATGTGCTGGGAACTTTGATGTCATTGCAATAAGGGGAAACATGGTATAATACCAAGAGTCGGGATATGATTGCTGAGTGTCATATTGGGGGGTTTAAGTTGTTCCATGTAGATAGATAAAAGGGAAAGGGGGGGGAGTTCTTGTATGTACGAGAAAATATAAATTGCTGCATAAAAACAGGCATAAAAATAGATGGATCATTAACAGAATCTTTTGGGGGAGATTTTTTTAGAAGGTCAAAAAACTGATTCTAGGTGTTATACCGACCTCCAGGCTTGGATCACGATGGGGGAGATTTTTGGGACGAAATTGTTAGGGCTTCTAGGCAAATAACTGTTAGGGGGGGTTTTTAAATTTTTAGTCAAATTGACTCTTCTTTCCCCGGTAATGGGGACCCCAGTGACTTTAGGGAAATTTTAGTTCGGATTTTTTTTCTGAAGCAGTGTGTGACGGAGCCTACCAGAGGTAATAATTTGCTGACCTAGTCTTGTCAAATAAAGAAACTCTTGTAAATAATCTGGAGATCACTGAAGATTTTGGGCTAGTGATCACAAATCCATTATTTTAAAATTATTACATGGGAGTACGAGAATAGGGATAATAGGGAAAAAAGTTCCTTTTTTTTCGTTCTGCCGATTATTTGGGGACTTGGGGAACACCTGTTAATCTCGACTGGGGTAATCTAGCTAACGATTACGATGGGATCTGCGTTTATTTTTTTTTCTTAATAATGTACAACGTGCACAGAGTATTTTAAAAGAGAGAATTTAGGTCAAATAATAACGATCCCAAATGGATTAACAGGGGAAAAAACATCTATTAGGGGAGAAAAGAGGAATTTATAGGCGCAAAAAAAAGGGGAGTTTTTAACCTTATTGACCAATATGTTCAGTTGAAAGAAAGAAAAAAGGGGGGATTAAAAAAGGCTAAACGTGACTATGAGACTAAGGTTGCTAATGAATCAAAGACTAATCCAAAAGGGTTCTTTCAAGTGTACAGGACGAAGGTGGGGGGAAAAGGAGGACCTCTGAAAATTGGGAATGGACAGCTGACGGATAACGAACGGGTTTGTTCTCTATTTAATGACTATTTTTTTTCAGTCTTTAAAAGAAGAGGGGAAAAAGAGTTTCCCCGAAATTAACTATTATTCAGTTCCTGAAGAATTCAAATTAACTAATATTAATGCCCCTGGTTATCAAACAGATGATAAACTGAAGCAAAATGTCCCCAGGACCCGACGAGTTGTTTTCCCCGGGGCCAAAGAATGCAAGATGGAACTTAGTCAGCCATTAACGAATGTGTTTAACACGTCCATCCTAACTGGTGTTGTGCCAGAGATGTGGAAGATAGCTAATGTAGTTCCTATATTCAAATCAGGGGGGAAGTCCAGTCCATCAAATTACCGTCCAATAAGCCTCACGTCTATAGTAGGCAAATTATTAGAATCAATTATAGCTGATATTATCAGAAGTCACCTTGAAGAACATAATTTGGTTAATGAATCTCAGCATGGGTTTACGAGAGGTCGTTCCCCCCTGACAAATTTACTGACGTTTTTCAATAAAACATTTGAGGGTAGACAGTGATAAAGAATATGATATAGTTTACTTGGATTTCAGTAAGGCCTTCGATAGAGTAATTCAAGAGACTCTTAAGAAAGGTGGCGTTATTGAGGAAAAATTTTAGCATGGATAGAGGCATGGCTTACCAATAGAAAGCAGAGAGTTTCCATTAATGGGGTCAAATCTGAATGGGAATTTGTCACCAGTGGGGGTTCCCCCCAAAGGGTTTGTTTTGGGCCCATTGTTGTTCATAATTTTTTAAAATGACCTTGATGAAGGAATTGCAAGTGACATGAGTAAATTTGCTGAAGATACAAAAAAAAGGGCCCTATAATTCATTCTGAGGAGGATAACCCCAAGAACTCCCCGGGGGATTTGGATAAATTAATGTCTTGGTCTGAAAAGTGGCAGATGAAGTTCAATGTGGACAAGTGTAAGGTGCTAGTCCTTGGGAAGAAAAAAAACCCTCGAATTTATAAACTAGGTGAAGTAGAGCTTGGGGCATACAGAATGTGAAAAAACTTGGGGGGCATGGTAACGGGGAATTTAAACCAAGACAACAGTGCCTAAGTGTGCGTAAAAGGTAACAGATTACTAGGATTTATTTCAAGAAGTATAAGCAACAGAAGTCCAAAAAATTTTTTACAACTCTATACATCACTAGTGAGACCTCATTTGGATTATGCAGCTCAGTTTTGGTCTCCCCCTTCTACAGGATGGATATAGATTCATTGGAGAACATACAAAGAAGAATGACTAAAATGATTTACAGTATAAGAAATCTCCCCCCATGAAGATAGACTTAGAGCATTGAATCTCCACTCTCTGGAGAGACGTAGAATGAGGGGGGGTATCATCGAGGTGTACAAAAAGGATGGGGCAAAAAAAAAGGGGTTTTAAAAAATACTGAGGATATCGAACCAAGTAAGAACCAGAAATAACGGATTTAAATTGGATAAATTTAGATTTAGAAAGGACATAGGCAAAAAACTGGTTTTCGAACAGAGTTGTAGATGGAAAAAAAAAAACATAAGCAGTATAATGTGATCCTTTATTGACAACCCCTTTTGCCCACGCAGTGGGGGTTTTTCGAATCCAACAGATCTACCTGGAAAATGAGCAACATGGAGATATAATAGGGTCAGTCAGGTGGAGAATGCTGGGTCAGGTGGGGGGAAAGCTGCATTGGGGTCTTAAAAAGTAGGGGATATTTAAAAAAACCATTGCCAAGAATGGTACACTGCAGGTCCTTTAACTCACACTATGTTTTTAACTATCACACTATTTTTTTAAACTCACATGCAGCTTTCTCCACCGGGCTGTACCCTTTTATATCTCCATGTTGCTCTTTTTAGGGTAGTTTTCGGGAAAAACCCCTGCGTGGGAAAATTTCCTGGATAAAAGCTTTTTTTTTTTTCCATTTGTGGGGATTTTTTTACCATTTTTTTCCCCGAGTTGTAGATGCGGGGGAAAATCTTCCGAGTAGGGGGGGTAGAGGCTGGGGCCTTGGGTGGTTTTTAAAAAGATTGGACAAATATATGAGGGGGGGGGCGGGGTTTTTTATTAGTGTCTGGTACAAAAAATTTTTTGGTAGTGGTGGTTTTGATAAGGACCTGCCCTTTATGGGCCAGTAGGCCTTCTGCAGTGTTCCCCCCTTCTTATGTTCTTATGTTCTTATATCTCTCCAAAAGAAAACCCCAAAGTGGATTCAAGTTGGAGGGGTTTTTTGGTTTGGAAGGGATGTGGGGGTGTTGGTTTGGGAAGGGGTTTTGGTTATGAGGGGGAACAGTCTGCCGGGGGGGGTGTTGAGGCTGGGACCTTGGGGGTTTTTTAAGTTTAGGTTGGATAAATTCATGAGGGGGGGGTTGGATTTGAGGGGACTCGCACTTGAGTTAATAGAATCTTCAAAGTTTTTTTTTGGGTAAATTGAAAATTGGTTGGGCAATTATTCTGTTAGTGGGAGGGATTGTGAAGGACCTGCCTTTTGGGCCAACAGGCCTGCTGCAGTTTCCCCTCCTTTCTTATGTTCTTATGTTCTTATGTTAAACTAAAACATCGTACGGCGTGGTTTCGCCCCGGTCTGGGTTAGGGCCCAGCACGCTTCCACCCCCCTCCTTGATATGGAGGACAAAAATTTTTTTTATTATATCTTTGTGGTTAGACACATGGGAAAACAGTTTGATTAAATCAAAGGATTTCCCAGACGCAAGTGCCTTGAATCGACTTATCGTTTTTAAATAATTAAACAAAAAAAAGGCAGCTTCACCATCTCAAAAGTTTGCAAAATCCTCCTGAAAACAGTAAACCCTACCATCACATAGTCTCTCCTGCTAATACCACAAGTGCATCGCAGATGTGGAAACTGCTATAGGACTTCTCTTTTCCAACCCCTACAAAAAATTTCTAACCTGTTTTAAACTACCCGTAATTTTTTTATCCCTTTTCCCTATTGCAAGTTGAATGTTCTACCTTATTTTTACTACACTATAAAACTTATATCCTACTACTTCTACCCCCCCTAGTATTACACCTCACTTTGGGGGATATTTCCCTGTGGTCCTGTATTGTTTTTAACGGTTGGCAAAGCTCCTGGGAGCGAAACGTTGCCACAATATAATGTCTCATTAGTTGCATTTGTGTCCTTTTCAACAACAGTTAGGAAAAATTTTTTCGAAACGTTTCGCCTACACAGTAGACTTCTTCAGTCGACTACAAAAGTAGGCAGGAGCAGGATTTAAGACGATAAGAAAAAGAAAGGAGGAACCCAACAGGCCTACTGGCCCATCGGGGCCCCTTAAAAAACCCAAACCCCCCAAAAAAAATATTTGCCCCAAACCCATCCCCACCCCAAAGGGAAAAACCCCGAAACACCCCCCCCAAAAATTGTGCAAGTCCCGTTCAAATCCCCCTTTCACTCACAAGAACACAGAAAAAGGAACACTGCAAAGCCAACTGGTCCCCTGGAAGCCCCAAAACCAAAAAACCCAAACCCAAAAAAAACTCCTACCCAACCCTACTCCATCCAGGGGAAAATTTCATAATGGGCATTATAAAACGGGTACTGAAGAGTGAAGCACCTGGTCCACCCGGTTACTAGGGAACAAAGCACCTGGTCCATCCCCGGGCACTGAATGAGCCTAAGCCCTGGTCCATCACCAGGACACTGAATAGCCAAGTAACTGGTCCACCGGCCGTTGAAGGAGCAAAACACCTGGCCATCACCAGGGCACTGGGGGGCTGAAGCACCTGGTCCATCCCGGGGTTCTGGGGAACCAAAGCCTTCCATCACCAGATCACTGAATGAGCCTGCACCGGTATCCCCCAGGGCACTGAATAGCCTAATACCTGGCCATCACCAGGGCACTGAATGAGCCAGTAACTGTTATCACCCGGTTGAAGGGGGAAAACACCTGGTCCATCACCGGGAACAAGGCTCATTCATTGTGGGGGGACTGCTCCTTCAACGGCCTTCAACCTTGCAGATGTAGAATTGGGGTGTCAGTTTTCACCTGGAAAGTTCTGTTCCATAGTCTGAAACAATGGAAATCAACCTGTCAGACACTGCAACACAATGGCATTTTGGACAACACCTTGGAAATTTTTCAAGTGAAATGGTTGGATCTAAGAGGGACGTGACCTCTCAGTGATTACATTCCTTCTTCTACTACTCTGCACCTCTCCTTCAGACAGTCGCTTGATCTTCCTTGTTTCAGACTATGGAACAGAACTCTTCTCAGGGTAAGGGACTGACCACCTCAATTCTACATCATCAAGGGTAATGGACTGATACATCGTCTTACATCTCTACTGTTCCTGTCACTTTCTGTACTGCTGAAAGTCTGTTTAGGCGAAACGTTTCAATAAAGTTGCCTATGTGTCTAACCACACACAAAATATAATAAAAGTAATATTTAGATGAATGGTTCAGAGAACCAAAGTTGTTAAATTAGACACATATGCAACACTTGGGTATCTTTATTGAAACTTTCCCCCATAACTTCTTCATCGTAAAAAAGGGGAACAGAAAGTAGGATGTAAGAACATAAGAAAGGAGGAACCTCAACAGGCCTACTGGCCCCCCGGAGGGGCCCTGTCAAAAAACCCCCACCAACAAAAAAAATTTTTCCCCAAACCATCCCCATCCAAGGAAAAACCCCGACAACATCCCCCCCCAAAATTGCAGTCCCGCAAACCAACCCTTTCACTCACAAAACA
>WNWK01025297.1:0-28710 GCA_009830355.1 Cherax destructor | reverse complement strand
AAAAAAAAAGACACAAAATTCTCTTTCCCACCAGGAAGGAACTGAAAAAAAAATAGACGCTGAAAGGATAGTCTCGGTAGAGACACCACGATCACGCAGACGTATAATACCAGCTGACTTGATTCATCTTATACCTAACAAACGAACCGCGACCTAAAGTCTTTTACCAACAGTCCTGCCAACACTCTAATTCCAACAGTAACCTACCAGACGTTTTTTACCAATAGTCTTCTGGTAACAATCCTTCCAGTAGCATTCAGCATAAGCATTGAGTCTTATTCACTTGAATCCTACCAACAGAATCCTAAGAAAAGATTTTTGCTCATAAGTCTTCCATCAGGTATTTACCAAACAGGTTACATACAGTGTTATTAACTCTGGTGTAGCAGACAGACTTTCTACACATCACAACACAATGTTGTGATGTGTATAAAGCAGAGAGCAACTTTCATCTGTTAAACAAGCTTCTTCATTCAATAGTTCACTTCTACAATTGTGTATTTTTTAGTACCTACCAGCTTTGTGCTATATATCTCTGTTGTAGTGCACTACAACATTCAGCAGTGCATTCATACATCACAGTACATAACAACAGTATGGGCACAGTAGCACACAGTCGTACTGGCCAGGTTGTGGCAGCCACCACCAAAATTCTTATTGTCAAGAGATCGAATCATCTAAGTTGACAGTTTTTATTTTCATCCCCGAGAGTTTTTGTTTTGTATCTGTGATGGTGAATGTTTTTGACGTCATTAATGAAGAGGTGAGAGAAGTGTTTGTGTGAAAACTGACTTATTTAATACTAATTAATTCTACTTAAACAAAATGTATGTTAAAATTATTTATAAGAGTATCTTCGTCTTAACCACATGTTAACAATGCCTAACATTTCACTAAGCCATACATAATAATACGTACACATGACACTCATCCATACACAATACACATGACACTCATACACAATACGTAAACATTATACTCATTCACACATAATAACATGCACACATGACATTCATCAACACACAACAACATGTGCACATGACACCTTTACACAATAACACGTAAGCATTACATATATTCATACATAATAACACGTACACATGACACACAGTCCTCCACAAGTGTGACAAACGTGTCCCATCTTTATATATTCATATGTTTCACAAAAGAATGTCGTCAAAATACTGTAAACCAATATTCTGTATCTAATATATTTTTAATATTGAAGAACATAAATATTTCCTTATTTTTTTAACATTGCCTCTACTACATTGTTTAATTTTAACCACCATGTGTGCCAGTACAGGTATGTCTATGACAATGTGTACACATTTATGTGTGTGTTTGGAGTGAGATGTGTGTGCGTGTGTATGTGTGACCTCATACATGTTAGAGTGAGAGGAGAGAATTGTGTACATTGTTGTTTTTATGTGTGTGTATTTGTAATACCTGGGATTGTGTGTGTGTTTTTTATGTATGCAAGTTTATGTGTAATGGTGTATGCGTAAGATGCGTGTGCTGAAATGTATAAATGTACGTGAAAATATTTGTATGTGTGTATGTTTGTGCGCTTGTTAGACTTTGAGAGTCAAATACTAAAGATAAAAAAATAAATAAATATATAAACAGTGTAATATTTAATACAAATTTGATGGAGGTGGACAAGTTCATCAACAATTGGACAATCATCTACATAAAGTAAAACACTCATAAATACTTTTAAACTGCTAAATAAGCAAAACAAAACTCGTACTGAGTATAAATTCATAGTGTAATATAAAAGGATTTCCAAAATTATTCATAATTAGCCTCTCCTGGTGGCTGAGCTGTGTGGCAGCTTGGTCTCGTCTAGCTGGTGTACGGTCGTGGCTGTCTTGGTGGGTGTAATTATTGGACGCAGTTTTCTGTGTGTCACCTCCAGTAATTCCACCCACCTGGACAGTCTCTACCGTAGACCAGCTAGACAAGACTAAGTTTCCACCCAGCAAGGTCACTAGGGGTGGCAACCGCTGACTCTGAGGAAGTGGGGAAGGGAGTCCATCTGAGGTGACACAAGTGGACTCCTGGAGACACTGATCCGGGGAAGGCACCGCTGACTCTGGGAAAGTGGGGAAGGGAGTCCACTTAGGTGACAAGTGGACTCCTGGAGACACTGATTCGGGAAAGGCACCGCCGACCTTAGGTAAGTGGGGAAGGGGATACATCCGGGAGCGAACGGATGGATTCCTGGATACATGAACTTGGGGAAGGTTGTTGTTGAGGCTGACCTTGGGTAAGTGGGGAAGGGGAAACATCCGGGAGCGAACGGGTGGATTCCTGGATACATGAACCTGGGGAAGGCATGAATACTAGCAGTTGAGGCTGACCTTGGGTAAGTGGGGAAGGGGAAAAATCCGGCGGTAGACGGATTGATTCCTGGATACATGAACCTGGGGAAGGCATGAATACCGCTGACTTTGGGGAAGTGGGGAAGGGAGTCCACTTGAGGTGACACAAGTGGACTCCTGGAGACACTAATCCGGGGAAGGCACCGCCGACCTTAGGTAAGTGGGGAAGGGGAGACATCCGGGAGCGAACGGATGTATTCCTGGATACATGAACTTGGGGAAGGTTGTTGTGTTGAGGCTGATCTTGGGTAAGTGGGGAAGGGAGCGAACAGATGGATTCCTGGATACATGAACCTGGGGAAGGCAAGAATACAGGTTGGTAAGGCTGATCTTGGGGAAGTGAGGAAGGGGAAACATCCGGCGGCGGACGGATGGATTCCTGGATACATGAACCTGGGGAAGGCTGAGGCTGGAAGGCAGAGGTGAGAACACAGAGAGGCGAGGCTGACCTTAGGAAAGTGAGGAAGGGGAAACATCCGGGGGCCCACGGATGGATTCCTGGACACATGAACCTGGGGAAGGCGAGGGAGGGTGGACCTTAAAGACGAACCACTGGCCTCCACGTGGCAAGGTCTGGTAACTCAGAGATAACTCTGAGGCTGACAGTGGTAGCAAATAATAATTAATTATTTATAATTAGTAATTTTTAATCTGGATTAAACATAACACACACAACACACACACAAACGCACACACACAACAAAGAGGAGGGGGTCTCAGCGAAGAGGCGGCTTCAGGAGCTGTGATTCGACCCTTGCAACCAAAAATATGTGAAAGTCGTTATACGTTATACGGTTGCTGTATTAAGAACTGCTTCCCAACTGTGTCATTCACTGTGGTTACAATATCTTTAACACATGTAGCAGTATTTAAAAGACCTTCATATTGAAATAAGTCTTTAATGACAGAAAAATCATTGACCATCACAAACATAAAACTCTCCAAAAAAATTACCAATTCGGGAAACCTGATTTAGTGACAAAAATAATTTTATCAGAGCATCTTAGAGCCTGACCGACACGTCTCCTTGGGGAGGAGGAGCATTTTTCGATATATAAAAAAATTAAAATTGAAAAATTATGGAAAAATATTTTTTCTTACCAAAAAATAGTGCATCATTCTGGCAACAAGTTGATGCAATCTGCTTATTTTTATCATATTTCTAAGTATGTTTATACTAAAAAGTATTTTTTTTTTATTGTCAGCAAAAAGACGTGTTGCTGATTAGTCAGTTTTTTTCTTTACCCCTAAAATTGCGTTTTTTATGATTGTTTAATTTTAAATACACTACATGGCAACCTCTGTGAGGAGTGGTCCTGGCCTGGAATACTCACAGGTAAGAGCCATCAAAAGGGCGGGTGAGAAGGGTGGATAGACGAAGAATAGATGATGAGAGGAAGATCTTGAGTCGGAGATAAAGAGCCAGGGCTAAACCCAGCTGCATAGCGTTATGAGGCGATGAATGATGGCAGAATCGAAGACAGGGTGTGTGCAGTGCTCGCTGGTTAGTTGACATGTGTCTGGATCGTGACTGGCTGGGCGTCAGGTGGGCGAGGCTCAGGTCGGGCAGAGTCCTGGGAGCAGGGTGTCTGCAGTGCTCCGTGGTGTGTTGTCAGGTGGCTGGGTCATGAGAAGACTGGTTGGACGTCAGGTGTACGGGGATTCTGGTCGATGCATTGATGTGTTTTATTTTTTGTGGATGATATTTTGTTTAACGATTTTAAAAATTTCGTCTGGAGCATCGGTCCTTAGTTTTTTGAAGTCTCTCTTAGACAAGTAATAAAGTTTGAATTTTCGAGTGGATCTCACTTGGGACGCGATTGTAAACAGCATTTGTCTATAGTTCATTTGATAATGTGGTTCGATTACGTATTTTGCGTTTCCTTCTTGTAGGCGATCAATGAGGTCGTCAGCAAGCATTTCGTGAGGGAAGGCGGAGGTGGTGTATAGAGTGACGTTATTGAGGAAGGTGCAGTCAGGGGTGGTGTTTTCTTCGATATTTTCTTCATTGTTTTCTTCAACGGTTTCTGGGATGTCTTCTTCGGTATTTTCTTCGTTATTTTCTTCTTCGTCGGTATTTTCTTCGTTATTTTCTTCTCTTTCATCGGCGGTTTCTTCAGGGAATTCATGTAGTACTTCTGTAGTTGTGTGAGGTAGGTGTTGGGGTTCTTGATAATTTGCAGTGTGTTGGAGAGGTTGTGGTTGTTGAGAGGTAACTGCTGTCGGAGATGGTGGTACTGAGGTGGGTTCAGGTCCATTGTCTGGAGTTTTGCTCGAGATAGAAGTGAAGTTGACGGTGTTTGGGATAATCTTGAGTAGGTCTTGCGATGGTGGAGAGTCAGGAAATTCGAAGGTTGGCATGTTATTGAGACTGAATAATTCGTTAATTGTCTTGTTGAAAGTGCCGGGGTTTGCTGCATTTGCAAGGTGTGCATACATTATGCAGTACAGCACCTTGGACGGTGCAGCGTCTGGAAGTGCAGAGATGGGATTTGTTATTGATGAAGATTGTTGTGTTGCTTGGAGTATTTTTTTGGTGTCTGCTTGTAGTTTGGTTATGGCGGCAAAGGTCGGTGATTTTTTTTTTCTTCTTCTTTAATCTTCTTGGAGATGATTTCTTTCCTTAACGGGCATTTTGCGGCTAGGGTATGGTGTGTGCGCTTGCAGTTGAGGCAGGTAGGAGTAGCATTGGTGGTGGGACAGGTTTTGTAGTCATGTCCTTCCTTGCAGCAATTGGAGCAAAACTTCTTGTCCTTAACAGTGCATTCGGTCGTTGTATGTAGATAAGAATAGCAGTTCCAGCAAGGAGAGATGTGGGCGAAACGTTCTGGTTCTATATTACGGGGATGTATGTGGTAATATGAGATTGCCAGGCCGTCTAACAGAGCTCTATCCGCCATTTCGATGTCTGTGAATGTTACTTTGATCATTGATGTTGCATTTGGAATTTTCGTTATGTTATCAATCGAAGCCCAGGAGTTTTGTTCTTCAATTGATGCCTTCAGGTCCTCTGTCGGTTGGGTTGTGATTATGTTGTCCAGTCTTTTCACAAAAACGGAACGTTTCGCCAGCAGTGAGGGTGAGGGTGAAAGGGAGATGGTGAATTGAACATAAGAACATAAGAAAGAAGGAACACTGCAGCAGGCCTACTGGCCCATGCGAGGCAGGTCCAAGTCTCCCGCCGGCTTAAGCCAATGCCCTGACCCAGCCAGGTCAGGTTACATTCACTTAAGGAAGGAGCACGGCATCTGACCTAGTAGCACAAACTAGTCAGGTACAACTCACACCCACCCGCACCCACTCATATATTTATCTAGCCTATTTTTAAAACTACACAACGTTTTAGCCTCTATAACTGTACTCGGGAGTTTGTTCCACTCATCGACAACTCTATTACCAAACCAATGCTTTCCTATATCCCTTCTGAATCTGAATTTATCCAACTTAAAGCCATTGCTTCGAGTCCTGTCAATACAAGATATTTTTAGCACGCTATTTACATCCCCTTTATTTATTCCTGTTTTCCATTTATACACCTCAATCATATCTCCCCTAATCCTACGCCTTTCTAGAGAGTGCAGATTCAGGGCCCTCAGTCTATCCTCATAGGGAAGATTTCTGATACATGGAATCAACTTAGTCATCCTCCTTTGTACGTTTTCCAGAGCATTTATATCCATTCTGTAATACGGTGACCAAAACTGTGCAGCATAATCTAGATGAGGCCTAACCAAGGATATATAGAGTTGAAGAACAACCTCAGGACTCCTATTATTTATGCTTCTTGATATGAAGCCAAGGATTCTGTTTGCTTTATTGCGAACACTTATGCACTGCTGTCTTGGTTTTAGATTACTGCTAACCAGAACTCCTAAATCCTTTTCGCAATCAGTAGTATTAAGATCTACATTAATTAGTTTATATGTGGCATGGTTATTGTTCTGTCCAATATTTAGAACTTTGCATTTATCTATATTAAACTGCATCTGCCACTTCTCCGACCACTGCATCAGTCTATTCAAATCTTCCTGGAGTGCTTTAATGTCCTCATTTGAATGAATTGGACAGCCTATTTTGGTGTCATCGGCAAACTTGCTTATGTCGCTATTTATTCCCTCATCTATGTCGTTTATGTAGATTGTGAATAACAAGGGGCCCAATACTGACCCCTGTGGAACACCACTTGTGACGCTTACCCACTCTGATTTCTCCCCATTTATGCAAACTCTCTGCTGCCTATTTGTCAACCATGCCTCTATCCAGGAAAAAATTTCTCCTATTCCGTGTGCCTTAATTTTCCTCAATAGTCTCTGATGTGAGACTCTATCAAAAGCCTTACTGAAGTCCATATACACAATATCATATTCATTACCATGATCTACCTCCTCAAATACCTTAGTGAAAAAAGTTATTAAATTTGTAAGGCAGGAACGCCCTTTTGTAAAACCGTGCTGAGATTCGTTGATTAATTTATGCTTTTCAAGATGGCTGCGAATTTCCTCGGCAATTATTGATTCCATAAATTTTCCCACTATGGAGGTTAGGCTTATTGGTCTATAGTTCGAAGCTAAGGACCTGTCTCCTGCTTTGAAAATAGGTATTACATTTGCAATTTTCCACTTATCTGGCACCATGCCAGTTTGCAGTGATATGTTGAAAAGATTAGCCATAGGTTTGCTAAGCTCCTCTTTACATTCCTTTAGAACCCTTGCATACAGTTCATCAGGGCCTGGGGATTTGTTAGGTTTTAATTTATCTATTTGTCTAAGGACCATGTCACTTGTGACCCTGATCGTGCATAGTTTACTATCGTCCTGGTCTACATAATTTATTATTTCTGGAATATCGCTAGTATCTTCCTGTGTAAAAACTGAGAGGAAGTAAGTGTTAAAAATTCTACACATTTCCTTATCACTGACGGTGAGCTGACCTGAGTAACTTTTGAGTGGGCCTATCTTGTCCCTAATCTTACTTCTGTATACCTGAAAAAATCCTTTTGGGTTAGTTTTCGATTCTCTTGCAACTTTAACCTCATAGTCTCTTTTTGCTTACTAAGATTACTAAGAAGGAGTCTTTGAGTTAGTGGATGGCTGTAAATTTGACCTGCAAACAAGTCTTTACAGCTGAAGCAAGGGCTAGTTTTGATGAATCGTTGATTACACCGTGTTTTGGTTTAATCTTAACACGATGTGCAGACATCGTGTAAGAGTAGATGGTGCTATATGTAGAATATAAATTCCCCTCCCCAGCGGGGATCGTAGGGACACTTCTTGAATAGCAGGAGCGACTGTGACTAGCGTGTAGCTAGGTCAGCAGTGGAGTGCTGTTGAAAAAAAGTGAGGAGTGGTGTGTGTGTGTGTGTGAGCTCCGGCAGACACCTCTCAGTGGCCTTACAGCCGTCGATAAGTATGGTGGGATGTACTGCTCTGAAAAGGTGGCGAACCACTTCCCAAGCTTTATAAGTGCCAATATCTCAGGAGTAAGTTATTGACATTGTAATCCGGTTTATGCAAAGAGTATTTACCATAGCATCATGATTCTTTCGCAAGGTTATAGAGAAATGATGGTTCTATCGAACTAGAGAGCGATTTTGCGATATGTTTTACGGTTTCTTGATAGTGATTTTTCTTTTCCCCCCCAAAAAAAAAACGTATTTCAATAATTCATATAATGCAATCTATTGACAGGAAGCTCAAACCGCTCTGCCATTCTATAGCCTAACTCATCCTCTTTCATCTGATCTAAATTAGAACATTGTATGTCGTACCAATTTTGTAGAAACGGGATTGCCATAAGCTCTATCAAATAGGGCATTTTATTTTTTTTTCTATATAACTCTAAGGTAAAACGTCACTAAAAACTCAGTGTCTATGTTTCAAATGCTGCTTAATTCAAAGAGAATATTCCCAATGAAATATTTGCATAATAAAAAAAAGGTCAAAAATGCTCCTCCCCCCCCCTAATGTATCAGGTGAATTTCCATTAATGAATATAATCTATTGTAAAAGTAGTTTAGATTTATAATGCAGCATCGAAAACCGGGCCAACCTTAATGATTAAACAGCCAAAGAATCAATGAAAAAAATGAATGTAGAAAATATTTATCTTCAAATAGATTACTAAAGGAATTGAGTGAACTCCAGGAGGAAGTTGTAAGTGCAATAACTACTGTCAACTTTAACACTAATTATCAAGCATAACAATTACGAAATGTTAATCAACCCTTATAAAACTTATGCGAAATATAAATAATACAATAAGAAATGGTAATAAGAGTATTATTATATAAATAATTATGAAAATCATACAAATAACAAGTATAATGTTTACTGAATATATTTTATATTTAATATATGAAATATATTTATGCATTTCAGATTAATATGACTATATTAATATAATCTGTTTTTCTCAGTTTGATATTATTGCTGAAGTTAATTACAAAAAAAATAAATTGAAACGCAAAATCAAAACACAACGTCATATATGTGTGTGACCTGCTTGTGTCTGCTTACAAAGCTGTGCTTGTTGTAGACAAACACTTGAAAACTGTGCTTGTAGACAAACACCTGAAAACTGTGCTTGTTGTAGACAAACACCTGAAAGCTGTGCTCGTTGTAGACAAACACCTGAAAGCTGTGCTCGTTGTAGACAAACACCTGAAAGCTGTGCTTGTTGTAGACAAACACCTAAAAGGTGTGCTTGTTGTAGACAAACACCTGAAAGCTTTGCTTGTTGTAGACAAACACCTAAAAGGTGTGCTTGTTGTAGACAAACACCTGAAAGCTGTGCTTGTTGTAGACAAACACCTGAAAGCTGTGCTTGTAGACAAACACCTGAAAGCTGTGCTTGTTGTAGACAAACACCTGAATGCTGTGGTTGTTGAAGACAAACACCTGAAAGCTGTGTTTGTTGTAGACAAACACCTGAATGCTGTGGTTGTTGAAGACAAACACCTGAAAGCTGTGTTTGTTGTAGACAAACACCTGAATGCTGTGGTTGTTGAAGACAAACACCTGAAAGCTGTGTTTGTTGTAGACAAACACCTGAAAGCTGTGCTTGTTGTATGGACCCCAGTGGAAATAAGTATGGACCGCAATGAAAATAAGTCACTCTGTCTGACTTTTTTGGGTTATCCTGGAGGGTTTTCTACACATATGCTGCTATGTATGATAATCTATGTAACTGTATTTGTATATACCTGAATAAACTTACTTACTTACTAAGAAAGAAAGTTTGAGGGGGACGTTGAGAGGTGTGAACCCCAAACACAGTATTTCCTCAAGAGTGGAACTTAACTTTTCAAGAGTGACCAATCCAAGAAGCACTGTCCATATATGATATTAAAACACAAGTGCTTCATATCAGTATATACAGAAAGGTATAATTATAGGGAAGGACACATAAAAATCTGCGCCCTGTAATTATAACTTCCTGGATTCGCTGGAAACATAGAGCAGCCAGACAAAAGTACTCGTCTAGCCAGACAAAAGTACTCGTCTAGCCAGACAAAAGTACTCGTCTAGCCAGACAAAAGTACTCGTCTAGCCAGACAAAAGTACTCGTCTAGCCAGACAAAAGTACTCGTCTAGCCAGACAAAAGTACTCGTCTAGCCAGACAAAAGTACTCGTCTAGCCAGACAAAAGTACTCGTCTAGCCAGACTACCATGGAGAGGCCACTCATTGTAAATTTGATTCTACTATTTATGTTTCCTAGTTATTTATTTCTAACTGTGGGATTTTCTGCATAATACTATGTATATACACACACACAAACACAGACATACACACACGCACACACACACACCACAACATGCGAAGTCACTATCGACTAGTGAGTAACAATTAGTAACTAACTCACTGAACATCAGCAGTTACTGAACAACACATTCACTAACACTGAACGTCAACACTTTCATAAACACTGAACGTAATACACACAAACACCCACACATCACACTAACACTGAACGTTACCAACACTTTCATAAACACTGAACGTAATACACACGAACACCCACACATCACACTAACACGACAAAACAGTGTACTACAACATTCATGTTGTAATATTTGCTAACTTCCACACATCACAACACTCATGTTGTAATAAATGCTAACTTCCACACATCACAGCACATCACAACCTAACACAGCATATAGATGAATGGTTCAGAGAACCGACAAGTTATAAATTAGACACATATGCAACATTTGGGTATCTTATTGAAAGTTTCACACAGTGTATCAGTCAATCAGTGAAGGTGTAGAGAGGAGTTGAGGCAGTCCTCGGTAGTCGATGGTTCAGTCCATCACTGAGAATGACAGCAGTCTGGCTATGTGTTAGGTAGTGAGCGGAGACAGTCAGTGACCATCCACTGCATGCTTCGCAGGTTGGACAGTGAAAGAATTCGTTTGTATTAAGATCCCAAGATACAAACGAATTCTTATACACTTGTCCAACCTTGACGAAGACCTACTTAGACTAGTGGATGGTACCACTATGACCCCGCCTCCTGCTGCTTCACCTCACCTAACTACAGTATATAAGCCACCTCTACGGACATGCTGTCATTTCTACAAGATTGATGGACTGAACACATCGACTCCAGGCCGAGGGACTGATTACCTCAAAACTCCTACTCTCCTTACACCTTTCTACTTTGTATTGGACTGATGAAGCCACTGTGTGGCGAAACGTTTCCTCAATAAAGATATCCAAATGTTGCATATGTGTCTAATTTCTAACACAGCATCAGAGACACTAACACAGAGACACACTGGCAAGGCTCCAGCAGTCACCTCCAGAATTCTTTTGATCAAGAGATCGAGACTCCCGACTTGGTTTGCATAAGACCATTTATATGAGTGTCTTCTTTACCTCATCCTTCATAAACCCGTCCGTTGACAAGTCTTCTCTCAGGTATCTGAACACATTCACTTATTCACACTCCCTCCTTCCAATGTGATATCCCATTTTACTTTATCTAACTCGTTGGTACCCTCATCACCTTACACTTATCTATGTTCACTTTCAACTTTCTTCCTTTACACACCTTCCAAACTCGTCCACTAATTTATGCAAATTCTCTTTATAATCTCCCAAAAGCACAGCATCAACCACAAAAAGTAACTGTCAACTCCCATTTTGTATTTGATTCTCCATAATTTAATCCCACCCCTCTCCCCAACACCCTAGCATTTCTTTCACTATCCCTTCAATAAATACGTTAAACGACCATGGTGACATTATACATTAGTGTTTAAGACCTAATTTTACTCTGAAGTAATCTCCCTTTCTCCTACACATCCTAACCTGAGCCTCACTATCCTCATAAAACCTCTTTATAGCATTTAGTAACTTACTACCCATTCCATACACTTGCAGCATCTGCCACATAGCTCCCCTATCTACCCCATCATAAGCCTTTTCCAAATCCATAAATGTAACTAAAACTTCCCTACCTGTATCTAAATATTGTTCAGGCATACGTAACAATGTAAACACTTGGCCTACACATCCTATATCCATTCTAAAGCCTTGTTCCTCTGCGATCCTGCTCTCTCTCCTTCCTCTAACTTTTTTTTTCAATAATAACCCAACCATACACTTTACATGGTATACTCAGAAAACTTATACTGTCATCTTATTGCGTATGTAGTATATATATATATATTTTTTTTTTTTTTTTTTTTCAACAAGTCGGCCGTCTCCCACCGAGGCAGGGTGACCCAAAAAGAAAGAAAATCCCCAAAAAGAAAAAAACTTTCATCATCATTCAACACTTTCACCACACTCATACATAATCACTGTCTTTGCAGAGGAGCTCAGATACGACAGCTGAGAAAAGTCCCTCCCAGCTGTCACTATCTCAGACCCCTCCTTTAAAGTGCAGGCATTGTACTTCCCATTTCCAGGACTCAAGTCCAACTAAATCAATTAACTGGTTTCCTGAATCCCTTCACACAATGTTACCCTGCTCACACTCCAACAGATCATGTCCCAAAACCATTCGTCTCCATTCACTCCTATCTAACACGCTCACCATGCTTGCTGGAAGTCCAAGCCCTCGCCCACAAACCTCCTTTACCCTTTCCCTCCAACCTTTCTAGGACGACCCCTACCCCGCCTTCCTTCCCTACAGATTTATACGCTCTCCAAGTCATTCTATTTTGATCCATTCTTTCTAAATGACCAAACCACCTCAACAACCCTCTTCAGCCCTCTGACAAATACTTTTAGTAACTCCACACCTTCTCCTAATTTCCACATTCCGAATTTTCTGCATAATATTTACACCACACATTGCCCTTAGACAGGACATCTCCACTGCCTCCAGCCTCCTCCTCGCTGCAGCATTTGCAACCCATGCTTCACACCCATATAAGAGTGTTGGTACCACTATACTTTCGTACATTCCCTTCTTTGCCTCCATGGATAAAGTTTTTGTCTCCACAGATACCTCAATGCACCACTCACCTTTTTCCTTCATCAATTCTATGGTTAACCTCATCCTTCATAAACCCATCCGCTGACACATCAACTCCCAAATATCTGAAAACATTTACTTCTTCCATAATCCCTCTCTCCAATGTGATATCCATTTTTCTTTATTTAAATCGTTTGATACCCTCATCACCTTACTCTTATCTATGTTCACTTTTAACTTTCTACCTTTACACACTCTCCCAAACTCGTCCACTAACCTTTGCAACTTTTCTTTAGAATCTCCCATAAGCACAGTATCATCAGCAAAAGTAACTGTGTCAACTCCCATTTTGCATTTAATTCTCCATAATTTAATCCCACCCCTCTCCCCAACACCCTAGCATTTACTTCTTTTACAACCCCATCTATAAATATATTAAACAACCATGGTGACATTACACAACCCTGTCTAAGACCTACTTTTACCGGGAAGTAATCTCCTCTCCTACACACCCTAACCTGAGCCTCACTATCCTCATAAAAACTCTTTACAGCCTTCAGTAACTTACTACCTATTCCATACACTTGCAACATTTGCCACATTGCTCCCCTATCCACTCTATCATATGCCTTTTCTAAATCCATAAATGCAATAAAAACTTCTCTACCTTTATCTAAATACTGTTCACATATATGCTTCACTGTAAACACTTGATCTACACATCCCCTACCCACTCTAAAGCCTCCTTGCTCATCTGCAATCCTACTCTCTGTCTTACCTCTAATTCTTTCAATAATAACCCTGCCATACACTTTACCTGGTATACTCAGTAAACTTATTCCCCTATAATTTTACACTCTCTTTTATCCCCTTCCCTTTATATAAAGGAACTATACATGCTCGCTGCCAATCCCTAGGTACCTTCCCTCTTTCATACATTTATTAAACAAAATACCAACCACTCCAGCACTATATCCCCCTGCTTTTAACATTTCTGTCATGATTCCGTCAATTCCAGCTGCTTTACCCCTTTCATTCTACGTAATGCCTCATGCACCTCCCCCACACTCACATCCTGCTCTTCTTCACTCCTAAACGATGTTGTACCTCCTGGCCAGTACATGAAATTATCGCCTCCCTCTTTCATCGACATTTAAAAGTTCCTCAAAATATTCCGCTATCTACCCAATACCTCCAGCTCCCATCTACTAACTCCCTACTCTGTTTTTAACTGACAAATCCATTCGTTCCTAGGCTTTCTTACCTTGTTTATCTCACTCCAAAATTTTTCTTGTTTTCAGCAAAATTTCTTGACAGAGCCTCTCCCGTTCTTTCATCCGCTCTTCTTTTGCACTCTCTCACCACTCTCTTCACCTTTCTTTTACTCTCCATATACTCTGCTCTTCTACTAACACTTCTGTTTTGTAAAAACCTCTCATAAGCTACCTTTTTCTCTTTTATCACACCCTTTACTTCTTCATTCCACCACTCACTCTCTTCCTCCTGCACCCACCCTCCTATAACCACAAACTTCTGCCCCACATTCTAATACTGCATTTTAAAACTATCCCAACTCTCTTCAACCCCCACTACTCCTACTTGCACTAGCCCACCTTTCTGCCAATAGTTGCTTATATCTCACCCTAACTTCCTCCTCCCTTAGTTTATACACTTTTACCTATCTCTTACTTGCTGTTGCCATTTTCTTTTGTCCCATCTACCTTTTACTCTAACTGTAGCTACAACCAAATAATGATCTGATATATCCGTTGCCCCTCTATAAACATGTACATCCTGAAGCCTACTCATCAACCTTTTATCCACCAATACATAATCCAACAAACTACTTTCCTTACGTGCTATATCATACCTTGTATATTTATTTATCCTCTTTTTCATAAAATATGTATTACTTATTACCAAACCTCTTTCTACACATAGCTCAATTAATGGCTCCCCATTTACATTTACCCCTGGCACCCCAAATTTACCTACTACTCCATCCACAACATTTTTACCCACTTTAGCATTATATATATATATATATGTCGTGCCGATTAGGTAAAACTTACGATTTTGGCTTAAATAGCAACGCTCTTCTTGCCATATAAGACAAGCGAAAATTTGTGTATGCAATAATTTCGCCAAAATCATTCTGAACATAACGAAAAAAATATATCTTATTGTGTTTGTTTATTATTAAATTAGCAAGAACTCATCTAAAATTAAGTCCTTTCTAAAATTTTCTCTTATATGTTTAAAGATATATTTTTTTCATTTATGTTAATGTAAGAATTTATAATTTTGTACCAAGAGAAACTTTGAAAACCTACCTAACCTTATTACAACAAGCGCAATTTAATTTAGCCTAACCCAACTAAATATATTTTAGATACGTTAACATTTATTTAATAATAAACAAACACAATGAAATATATTTTTTCGTTATGTTCAGAATGATTTTGGCGAAATTATTGCATACACAAATTTTCATTTGTCTTATATGGCAAGGTGAGCGTTGCTATTTAAGCTAAATCGAAAGTTTTACTAATCGGCAGACTATATATATATATATATATATATATATATATATATATATATATATATATATATATATATATATATATATGTCGTGCCGATTAGGTAAAACTGGTCAATTAGCAAGAACTCGTCTAAAATTAAGTCCTTTCTAAAATTTTCTCTATACGTTTAAAGATATATTTTTTTCATTTATGTTAATGTAAGAATTTATAATTTTATACCAAGAGAAACTTTGAAAACCTACCTAACCTTATTACAACAAGCGCAATTTAATTTAGTTACTAACTAAATATATTTTAGATACGTTAACATTAATTTAATAATAAACAAACACAATGAAATATATTTTTTCGTTATGTTCAGAATGATTTTGGCGAAATTATTGCATACACAAATTTTCACTTGTCTTATATGGCAAGATGAGCGTTGCTATTTAAGCCAAAATCGCAAGTTTTACCTAATCGGCACGACATATATATATATATATATATATATATATATATACACACCTGAAAATATATATATATATTCGTGCCGATTAGGTAAAACTGGTCAATTAGCAAGAACTCATCTAAAATTAAGTCCTTTCTAAAATTTTCTCTTATACGTTTAAAGATATATTTTTTCATTTATCTTAATGTAAGCATTTATAATTTTGTACCAAGAGAAACTTTGAAACCTACCTAACCTTATTACAACAGCGCAATTTAATTTAGCCTAACCCAACTAAATATATTTTAGATACGTTAACATTAATTTAATAATAAACAAACACAATGAAATATATTTTTCGTTATGTTCAGAATTATTTTGGCGAAATTATTGCATACACAAATTTTCACTTGTCTTATATGGCAAGGTGGCGTTGCTATTTAAGCCAAAATCGAAGTTTTACCTAATCGGCACGACATATATATATATATATATATATATATATATATATATATATATATAGTGTGTTGTGTGCCGATTAGTAAACTTCGATTTTGGCTTAAATAGCAACGCTCACCTTGCCATATAAGACAAGTGAAAATTTGTGTATGCAATAATTTCGCCAAATCATTCTGAACATAACGAAAAAATATATTTCATTGTGTTTGTTTATTATTAAATTAATGTTAACGTATCTAAAATATATGTAGTTGGGTTAGGCTAAATTAAATTGCGCTTGTTGTAATAAGGTTAGTAGGTTTCAAAGTTTCTCTTGGTACAAAATTATAAATTTTACATTAACATAAATTAAAAAATATATCTTTAAACGTATAAGAGAAAATTTTAGAAAGGACTTAATTTTAGATGAGTTCTTGCTAATTGACCAGTTTTACCTAATCGGCAGACATATATATATATATATATATATATATATATATATATATATATATATATATATATATATATATATATATATATATATATATATAATCATTCTGAACCTAACGAAAAATATATTTCATTGTATTTGATTACTATTAAATTACTGTAAACTTATCTAAAATATATTTAGTTGTTGAAAATAAGAAAAGTTTTGGAGTGAGATTAATAAGTTGAGGAAGCCTAGGGAACAAATGGGTTTGACAGTTAAAAATAGGAGAGGAGAGTTATTAAATGGAGGGAATATTTTGAGGAGTTGTTAAATGTTGATGAAGTCAGGGAAGCTGTGATTTCGCGTATAGGGCAAGGAGGAATAATATCTTGTAGGAGTGTGGAAGAGCCAGTGGTGAGTGTGGAGGAAGTTCGTGAGGCAGTGGGTAGAATGAAAGGGGGTAAGGCACCTGGGATTGATGGGATAAAGAGAGAAATGTTAAAAACAGGCTGGGATATAGTTTTGGAGTGGTTGGTACTATTATTTAATAAATGTATGGAAGAGGGTAAGGTACCTAGGGACTGGCAGAGAGCGTGTATTGTTCCTTTATAAGGGAATAAGTCTGTTGAGTATACCAGGTAAAGTGAATGGTAGAGTTATTATTGAAAGAATTAAGAGTAAGACGGAGAGCAGGATAGCAGATGAACAAGGGGGCTTTAGGAAAGGTAGGGGGTGTGTAGATCAAGTGTTTACAGTGAAACATGTAGGTGAACAGTATTTGGAAATGGGTAAAGAGGTTTTTGTGGCAGTTATGGTTTTGAAAAAGGCGTATGATAGGGTGGATAGAGTGGCGATGTGGCAAATGTTGCAGGTGTATGGAATAGGAGATAGGTTACTGAAAGCAGTGAAGAGCTTTTATGAGGATAGTGAGGCTCAGGTTAGAGTGTGTAGGAGAGAGGGAGATTATTTCCCAGTAAAAGTAGGCCTTAGACAAGGATGTGTGATGTCACCGTGGTTGTTCAATATATTTATAGATGGGGTTGTAAGAGAAGTGAATGCTAGGGTCTTGGCATGAGGTGTGGGGTTAAAAGACAAAGAATCAAATACAAAGTGGGAGTTGTCACAGTTGCTTTTTGCTATTGACACTGTGCTTTTGGGAGATTCTGAAGAGAAGTTGTAGAGGTTGGTGTATGAATTTGGTAGGGTGTGTAAAAGAAGAAAATTGAAAGTGAATATAGGAAAGAGTAAGGTGATGAGGATAACAAAAATATTAGGTGACGAAAGATTGGATATCAGATTGGAGGGAGACAGTATGGAGGAGGTGAATGTATTCAGATATTTGGGAGTGGACATGTCAGCAAATGGGTCTATGAAGGATGAGGTGAATCATAGAATTGATGAGGGGGAAAGGGTGAGTGGTGCACTTCGGAGTCTGTGGAGGCAAAGAACTTTGTTCATGGAAGTAAAGAGGGGAATGTATGAGAGTATAGTTATACCAACACTCTTATATGGGTGTGAAGCATGGGTGATGAATGTTGCAACGAGAAGGCTGGAGGCAGTGGAGATGTCATGTCTGAAGTCAATGTGTAGTGTGAATATAATGCAGAGAATTCGGAGTTTGGAAATTAGGAGGAGTGCGGGATTACCAAAACTATCATCCAGAGGGCTGAGGAGAGGTTGTTGAGGTGGTTCATAAGAACATAAGAATTTATGTAGATAAATGGTTCAGAGAACTGACAAGTTGTTAAATTAGACAATATGTATCTTTATTTGGAAACGTTTCCACACAGTGCTTCATCAGTCAATACAAAGTGAAAGGTATAAGGAGGAGGAGTTTGAGGTTATCAGTCCTCGGCCTGGAGTCGATGGTCAGTCCATCAATCTTGTTGAAGTAGCAAACGGCCGTAGAGATGGCTTATATGCTGACAGGTGAGAGCAGAGGAGGCAGGTCTGGGTATCAACCACTGTCGAGTAAGTCCTGTCCAAGGTTTGGACAAATGTTGAAGAATCCTTGTATCAAGAACCCAAGAGTTGCTGGTCAGACAGATGTAGATAAATGGTTCAGAGAACGACAAGTTGTTAAATTAGACACAAAGCAACACTTGGGTATCTTTATGTGGAAAGTTTGCTCACACAGTGGCTTCATCAGTCCAATACAAGTAGAAGGCAGGAGGAGGAGTTTGAGGTTCATCCTGGCCTGAGTCGATGTTCAGTCCATCAATCTGTTGGAGGCAACGGCCGTAGATGGCTATATGCTGATCAGTGAGATGCAGCA
This sequence comes from Cherax destructor, assembly GCA_009830355.1. Lineage (NCBI taxonomy): Eukaryota > Metazoa > Arthropoda > Malacostraca > Decapoda > Parastacidae > Cherax > Cherax destructor. The sequence continues at coordinate 9,774 of WNWK01025297.1, read as the reverse complement.
GGAGGCAGGTCATAGTGGTATCAACCACTAGTCGAAGTAAGTCCTTGTCCAAAGGTTTGGACAAATGTTGAAGAATCCTTTGTATCAAGAACCCAAGAAGTTGCTGTGTCAGACAGGATGTAGATAAATGGTTCAGAGAACCGACAAGTTGTTAAATTAGACACATATGCAACACTTGGGTATCTTTATTGTGGAAAGTTTCGCCACACAGTGGCTTCATCAGTCCAATCAAAGTAGAAAGGTATAAGGAGAGGAGGAGTTTGAGGTATCAGTCCTCGGCCTGGAGTCGATGTGTTCAGTCCATCAATCTTGTTGGAAGTGTAGCAACGGCCGTAGAGATGGCTTATATGCTGTAATCAGTGAGATGCAGCAGTAGGAGGCAGGTCATAGTGGTATCAACCACTAGTCGAGTAAGTCCTGTCCAAAGGTTTGGACAAATGTTGAAGAATCCTTGTATCAAGAACCCAAGAAGTTGCTGTGTCAGACAGGATGTAGATAAATGGTTCAGAGAACCGACAAGTTGTTAAATTAGACACATATGCAACACTTGGGTATCTTTATTGTGGAAACGTTTCGCCACACAGTGGCTTCATCAGTCCAATACAAAGTAGAAAGGTATAAGGAGGAGGAGTTTGAGGTTATCAGTCCCTCGGCCTGGAGTCGATGTGCCAGTCCATCAATCTTGTTGAGGTAGCAAACGGCCGTAGAGATGGCTTATATGCTGTAATCAGGTGAGATGCAGCAGTAGGAGGCAGGTCATAGTGGATCAACCACTAGTCGAGTAAGTCCTGTCCAAAGGTTTGGACAAATGTTGAAGAATCCTTTGTATCAAGAACCCAAGAAGTTGCTGTGTCAGACAGGATGTAGATAAATGGTTCAGAGAACCGACAAGTTCTTGATACAAAGGATTTTTCAACATTTGTCCAAACCTTTGGACAAGGACTTACTTCGACTAGTGGTTGATACCACTATGACCCTGCCCTACTGCTGCATCTCACCTGATTACAGCATATAAGCCATCTCTACGGCCGTTTGCTACACTTCCAACAAGATTGATGGACTGAACACATCGACTCCAGGCCGAGGACTGATAACCTCAAACTCCTCCTCTCCTTATACCTTTCTACTTTGTATTGACTGACAGCTCACTGTGTGGCGAAACGTTTCCACAATAAAGATACCCAAGTGTTGCATATGTGTCTAATTTAAACTTGTCGGTTCTCTGAACCATTTACTACATCCTGTCTGACACAGCAACTTCTGGGTTCTTGATACAAAGGATTCTTAACAAATTTGTCCAAACCTTGACAAGGACTTACTAATGACTAGTGGTTGATCCACTATGACCGGCCTCCTGCTGCATCTACCTGATTACAGCATATGCATCTCAGGCCGTTTGCTACACTTCCAACATTATGGACTGAACACATCGACTCCAGGCCGAGGGACTGATAACCTCAAACCTCTCTCTTATACCTTCTACTTTAGTTATTGACTGATAAGCTCCCGTGTGGCAAATGCTAAATTAAAGAATTCAAGTGAATGTGTCAATTTAACAACTTGTGGTTCTCTGAACCATTTATCACATCCGTCTGACATCAGCAATTCTGGGTTTTGATACAAAGGATTCTTCAACATTTGTCCAAACCTGTGACAAGGACGTTACTTCAGCTAGTGGTATGATACCACATGACCGCCCCTACTGCTGCATCTCACCTATTTCGATTTAAGCATCTCTAGGACCGTTTGCTACACTTCCAACAAGATTGATGGACTGGAACACATCGACTCAGGCTCGAGGGACGATAACCTCAAACTTCTCCTTTAACCTTCTACTTTGTATTGGATGATGAAGCCACTGTGGTGGCGAAACGTTTCACAATAAAGATACTTCCAAGTGTTGCATATGTGTCTAATTTAACAACTTGAAATTTCTTTATGGGACGATTGAGACCTCCAATCTGGACACAGCTCTCACCTCTGTTCTTATTTCTAATGTTTTTGTCTTTGCTGACCAGGAACTTTGACAACTTACTGGTCAAGGCATGCGTTCGATGTAATAAACAGGTCTGATCCGACTGCTCATACTCGCACTTTATTATTAAGATAATAGCTCAGACTTCGGAAGTTGACTTGGTAGGTCAACAAGTTGAATGACAATGAACAAGCTCGAACTCCAGGCCGAGGATCCTGATAACCCAAGACTCTTCAATAATCGAGGTTATTAGCTTACGATAAGCAAGGACTGGTAAAGTCCACTAATCCAATAGATACCTAAGTGTTGAAAACTAGATAATGTATTAATTAAGATTAGAAACAAAGAAGTTTATCTTATAAATCATTAGTAAGCCTCGAAAGTAAATACTCAGTAAAGTTGAGCTGATATTAAGAGAATGAAAGCTTGACTTGCAAGCATGAGAAGCATAAGATTCAATGCCAAGATTAGAAAGTCCATAGGAAAGATTGGCTAAAGATTACTAGATTGTAAGTCTATAGGAGATATTGAGCTTAGGACCTTGGAATTTCAATTAGATGGATAAATTCAAGTGTGGGGTTGGATTTCCAATGGAACCCGAAAATGATCATGTAGTAGGATTTGAAAGATACGCAAATGACTGTTAAAGAAAGTGTGCTAGTGGAAATTGGGAAAAGTAGGGTTGGACAGTCATGGCTCAATAGGAAGAAAAGTGTGCATAAATGGGGTTAAATCGAATGGGGACTTGTAATAAGTGGTGTTCCATAGGATCAGTCTTAGGCCCATTGTTATTTATAATATATTCAATGACCTTGATGAGGAATTACTAGTGATGGAGCAAAGGCCGACGACAGAAGATAGGTAGGATAATTGATTCAAACATAGATGTCATAGAACTTCAGGAAGATTTAGACAAACTTAATTCGTGGTCGAAAAGTGGCAGATGCAGTTCAATGTAGATAAATGCAAGGTTCTGAAGCTCGGGAGTGTCCATAAACCAAGCACTTATAAGTTAAATAACGTAGAACTTAGCCATACAGATTGCGAGAAGGATTTGGGGGGTGATGGTAAGCAGCAACCTTAAACCAAGACAGCAATGCCTAAGCGTACGTAATAAGGCAAATAGATTACTGGGATTTATATCAAGAAGTATAAGCAACAGAAGTCCAAAAGGTTATATTTTCAGCTTTATACATCACTTTGTAAGACCTCACCTAGATTACGCAGCTCAGTTTTGGTCTCCATATTACAGAATGGACATAAATTCGTTAGAAAACATTCAAGAGAATGACTAAATTAATACATAGCATTAGAAATCTTCCTTATGAAGAAAGATTGAAGACCCTAAAATTACATTCACTTGTAAGACGTAGAATGAGGGGAGACATGATCGAGGTATACAAGTGGAAAATGGGTATTAACAAAGGGGATATAAATAAGGTCTGAGGATATCTCTCCAAGAGAGAACCCGCAATAATGGATTCAAGTTAGATAAGTTTAGATTTAGAAAGGATATAGGAAAGTATTGGTTTGGAAATAGGGTGTTGATGAGTGGAACAGTCTGCCTAGTAGGGTTATTGAAGCTAGGACCTTGGGTAGTTTCAAATTTAGGTTGGATAAATTCATGAGTGAGAGGGGTTGGATTTGAGTGGGACTCGGCATGAGTGGGTAGAGGCTTTTGATAGAGTACCGCAGCCACAGTCTTAAAGAAAGTTGGCAGCTCATGGCATTGGGGGAAAAGTGCTGTCATGGATCGAGTCATGGCTCACCAATAGGAAGCAAAGAGTGTGCATAAATGGGGTTAAACTGAATGGGGACTTGTAACAAGTGGTGTTCCACAGGATCAGTCTTAGGCCCATTGTTATTTATAATATATATCAATGACCTTGATGAGGGAATTACTAGTGATATGAGCAAATTCGCCGACGACACGAAGATAGGTAGGATAATTGATTCAAACATAGATGTCATAGAACTTCAGGAAGATTTAGACAAACTTAATTCGTGGTCAGAAAAGTGGCAGATGCAGTTCAATGTAGATAAATGCAAGGTTCTGAAGCTCGGGAGTGTCCATAAACCAAGCACTTATAAGTTAAATAACGTAGAACTTAGCCATACAGATTGCGAGAAGGACTTGGGGGTGATGGTAAGCAGCAACCTTAAACCAAGACAGCAATGCCTAAGCGTACGTAATAAGGCAAATAGATTACTGGGATTTATATCAAGAAGTGTTAGCAACAGAAGTCCAGAAGTTATATTACAGCTTTATACATCATTAGTAAGGCCTAACCTAGATTACGCAGCTCAGTTCTGGTCTCCATATTACAGAATAGACATAAATTCGTTAGAAAACATTCAGCGTAGAATGACTAAATTAATACATAGCATTAGAAATCTTCCTTACGAAGAAAGATTGAAGACCCTAAAATTACATTCACTTGTAAGACGTAGAATGAGGGAGACATGATCGAGGTATACAAGTGGAAAATGGGTATTAACAAAGGGATATAAATAAGGTCTTGAGGATATCTCTCAAGAGAGAACCCGCAATAATGGATTCAAGTTAGATAAGTTTAGATTTAGAAAGGATATAGGAAAGTATTGGTTTGGAAATAGGGTAGTTGATGAGTGGAACAGTCTGCCTAGTAGGGTTATTGAAGCTAGGACCTTGGGTAGTTTCAAATTTAGGTTGGATAAATTCATGAGTGAGAGGGTTGGATTTGAGTGGGACTCGCGCATGAGTGGGTAGAATTGTCAAAGCTTATTTCTTGGGTAGCATTGAAAATTGGGTTGAGCAAATATTATGTTAGTGGGACGGATTGTGAAGGACCTGCCTAGTATGGGCCAACAGGCCTGCTGCAGTGTTCCTCCTTTCTTATGTTCTTATGTTCTTATAAGATAGGTCCTCTTAAAAATAATTATGGGTATCTTACTGACAAAGAGAATGAAATGTGCTCTATCTTTAATAATTATTTTCTCTCGGTTTTCACTCAGGAAGACACTAATAATATCCCAAGAACTAGGTATCTTTGAAAATTGGGTTGAGCAAATATTCTGTTAGTGGGATGGATTGTGAAGGACCTGCCAAGTATGGGCCAACAGGCCTGCTGCAGTGTTCCTCCTTTCTTATGTTCTTATGTATTTTAGTGGGCCTAAAGAAGATAAATTATGTAGTATCACAGTCACTAGTGAAATGGTTATCAAACAGATAGATCGTTTGAAGCAAAATAAATCGCCAGGTCCTGATGAGCTTTTTTCAAGGGTTCTTAAGGAATGCAAAATGGAACTCTGTGAACCCTTAACTAACATTTTTTACCTATCTCTTCAAACAGGTGTAGTGCCGGATACGTGGAAGATGGCTAATGTAATTCCTATTTTTAAAGCAGGGGACAAGTCGTTACCATCAAATTACCGCCCAATAAGTCTAACATCAATTGTAGGCAAATTACTAGAGTCGATTATAGCTGATAACATAAGAAGCCATCTCGATAGGCATAATTTGATTAATGATACTCAGCATGTATTCACCAGGGGCCGTTCCTGCCTAACTAATTTATTAACTTTTTTTCAGTAAGGCTTTTGAGGCAGTTGATAATGATAAAGAATTCGATATTGTTTATTTGGATTTTAGTAAGGCTTTTGATAGAGTACCACATCAGAGACTGTTAAAGAAAGTGGCTGCTCATGGCATTGGGGAAAAGTGTTGTCATGGATCGAGTCATGGCTCACCAATAGGAAGCAGAGGGTGTGCATAAATGGGTTAAATCGGAGTGGGGATCTGTAACAAGTGGCGTTCCTCAGGGATCGGTTTTGGGCCCGTTGTTGTTTATAATATATATAAATGACCTTGACGAGGGAATTTCTAGTGATATGAGCAAATTCGCTGATGACACGAAGATAGGTAGGATAATCGATTCAGACGTAGATGTCAGTGAACTACAGGAGGATTTAGACAAACTCAATTCCTGGTCAGAAAAATGGCAGATGCAGTTCAATGTAGATAAATGCAAAGTTCTTAAGCTCGGGAGTGTCCATAACCCAAGCACTTATAAGTTAAATAACGTAAAACTTAGCCATACAGATTGCGAGAAGGACTTGGGGGTGATGGTAAGCAGCAACCTTAATCATCACTCATCTGTATGTCCAACAACTTTAACCAGAACAACGGCTTCTACAACATAGCTGAACCTATTGCCAAGAAACTTCTTCAACGCTATCCCACCTAGAACTCAAGAATGGTACACTGCAGGTCCTTTAAGTCACACTATGTTTTCACACTACTTTTAAGACTCACATGCAGCTTTCTCCATCTGACCCAGCATTCTCCACCTGACTGTACCCTATATATATCTCTATGTTGCTCATTTTCCAGGTAGATCTGTGTGACTCGATAAAGCCACTGCGTGGGCGAAACGTTGTCAATAAAGGATCACATTATACTGCTTATGTGTTTATTTTTCCATTGTGTCGGTATTTTATACCATTTATTTCCAACGAAGACAGCAATGCATAAGCGTACGTAATAAGGTAAATAGATTACTGGGATTTATATCAAGAAGTGTTAGCAACAGAAGTCCAGAGGTTATATTACAGCTTTATACATCATTAGTAAGGCCTCACCTAGATTACGCAGCTCAGTTCTGGTCTCCATATTACAGAATGGACATAAATTCGTTAGAAAACATTCAGCGTAGAATGACTAAATTAATACATAGCATTAGAAATCTTCCTTACGAAGAAAGATTGAAGACCCTTAAATTACATTCACTTGTAAGACGTAGAATGAGGGGAGACATGATCGAGGTATACAAGTGGAAAATGGGTATTAACAAAGGGAATATAAATAAGGTCTTGAGGGTATCTCTCCAAGAGAGAACCCGCAATAATGGATTCAAGTTAGATAAGTTTAGATTTAGAAAGGATATAGGAAAGTATTGGTTTGGAAATAGGGTAGTTGATGAGTGGAACAGTATGCCTAGTAGGGTTATTGAAGCAAGGACCTTGGGTAGTTTTAAATTTAGGTTGGATAAATTCATGAGTGAAAGGGGTTGGATTTGAGTGGGAATTGCACATGAGTAAATAAAATTATCAAAGCTTATTTCTTGGGTAGCAGTGGTGGAACTGACTTAACTCAGTGGTGGACCTGACTTAACTCAGTGAAGACGTGTCTTGTGTGCTCTCTGTGAATCTGAACAAGATGTCCTCTCTTGAGCTACTCTACCAGCAGCTGAAGGAAGAACTGAGGGTAGCTAAGCTTGAGATACAGCGACTGACTGAGGAAAACAAGAGGATTCGTAGTAATCCTCCTGTTGAGAATCCTCAAGCCAAGAAAGGAACCTGAGAGGCAACGATGTTGGCAGACGTAGGCGTGAGGACCTGACTAGCAGGTATAGGTCAGCAATAGACATAATTAGGAAGAAGGGTGGGAACCCTGTCATATGTGGTATTTTGCCAAGGAGAGGAGTTGGAGATGAATGGCTGTCCAGGGCAATTGGTGTCAATTGCTGGCTGGACAAACACTGTAAGGATAATGCAGTACCATTCATTTGCAACTGGGACCACTTCTATGGCAGAAATGACATGTATGCCAGGGATGGGGTTCACTTATCCAGGTCTGGGGTGGAGGCACTGGCAACTGCAGTGGAGGGAGCTGTTAGGGCTTTAAACTAGAAATAGTTAGTGGTATGGGTTTTGGGGGGAAAAACAGTGAAGTCCCAGTGTAGTAATATTATAAGTTCTAGGAGAACTAGTAATAGGCAGAATAAGGTGGACAGTGGAAAGATAGTGACACTAGATGACAAGAACAGTAATAGGTATAGTGGAAAAACAGAAATGAGCAGGAAGAATAAAGAGAAAGGAGGGTCTTTAAATATTTATTACACCAATAGTCATAGTGCTAGGAATAAGATGGACGAGTTGAGATTAGTTGCAAGTACGGGTAATATTGATGTTTTTGCAATAACTGAGACATGGTTTAATATGAATAATCGGGACTTGCCTGCCGAATGTCACATTCAGGGTTTTAAATTGTTCCAAGTAGACAGAAGTATCGGGAAGGGGGGTGGGGTGGCACTCTATGTCCGTGATCATTTAAATTGAAAAATAAACACATAAGCAGTATAATGTGATCCTTTATTGACAACGTTTCGCCCACGCAGTGGGCTTTATCGAGTCACAGACAGATCTACCTGGAAAATGAGCAACATGGAGATATATATAGGGTACAGTCAGGTGGAGAATGCTGGGTCAGGTGGAGAAAGCTGCATGTGAGTCTTAAAAAGTAGTGTGATAGTTAAAAACATAGTGTGACTTAAAGGACCTGCAGTGTACCATTCTTGAGTTCTAGGTGGGATAGCGTTGAAGAAGTTTCTTGGCAATAGGTTCAGCTATGTTGTAGAAGCCGTTGTTCTGGTTGAAGTTGTTGGATATACAGATGAGTGATGATTCTAGGATTCTTCGGTATTGCGTGTTGTCTTCTCTGGCGATGAGTCTTGCGTTTCTGTAGTTGATTAAATGGTTGTGTAAATTTCGGTGTTGAACACAGGCATTTCTTGAGTCGTCAGATCTGCCTGCGTACTGGTGTTCTGAAATGCGTGTTTGTAGGTCTCTGGATGTTTCGCCAACGTATAATTTGCTGCAGCCATTACAAGGGATTGTGTATACCCCTGCCGTCCAATAAGCCTCACGTCTATAGTAGGCAAATTATTAGAATCAATTATAGCTGATATTATCAGAAGTCACCTTGAAGAACATAATTTGATTAATGAATCTCAGCATGGGTTTACGAGAGGTCGTTCCTGCCTGACAAATTTACTGACGTTTTCAATAAAACATTTGAGGCAGTAGACAGTGATAAAGAATATGATATAGTTTACTTGGATTTCAGTAAGGCCTTCGATAGAGTACCTCACAAGAGACTCTTAAGAAAGGTGGCAGCTCATGGTATAGGAGGTAAAGTTCTAGCATGGATAGAGGCATGGCTTACCAATAGAAAGCAGAGAGTTTCCATTAATGGGGTCAAATCTGAATGGGGATTTGTCACTAGTGGCGTTCCACAAGGATCAGTTTTGGGCCCATTGTTGTTCATAATTTACATTAATGACCTTGATGAAGGAATTGCAAGTGACATGAGTAAATTTGCTGATGATACAAAAATAGGCCGTATAATTCATTCTGAGGAGGATAACAGTGAACTCCAGGAGGATTTGGATAAATTAATGTCTTGGTCTGAAAAGTGGCAGATGAAGTTCAATGTGGACAAGTGTAAGGTGCTTGTCGTTGGTAATGAAAATATCCCTCGAATTTATAAACTAGGTGAAGTTGAGCTTGATCATACAGAATGTGAAAAAGACTTGGGAGTCATGGTAAGCAGAAATCTAAAGCCAAGACAACAGTGCCTAAGTGTGCGCAATAAGGCTAACAGATTACTAGGATTTATTTCAAGAAGTATAAGCAACAGAAGTCCAAAAGTTATTTTACAGCTCTATACATCACTAGTGAGACCTCATTTGGATTATGCAGCTCAGTTTTGGTCTCCTTACTACAGGATGGATATAGATTCATTGGAGAACATACAAAGAAGAATGACTAAAATGATTTACAGTATAAGAAATCTCCCGTATGAAGATAGACTTAGAGCATTGAATCTCCACTCTCTGGAGAGACGTAGAATGAGGGAGATATCATCGAGGTGTACAAGTGGATGATGGGCATAAACAAAGGAGATATTAATAAAATACTGAGGATATCGAACCAAGTAAGAACGAGAAATAACGGATTTAAATTGGATAAATTTAGAT